>CAXIVR010000005.1:104318749-104416249 GCA_964035755.1 Teleogryllus oceanicus | reverse complement strand
GGAAATTATGATTATGATGACGACGAGGACAATGATTATTCTCCAAATGGTTACGGAGCAAGATCTGCACATCATGAAGGTCTGTAATCTTTTAAAGGAATTATTCTTATCTATAATGAATATCTTGTTTGCTCTGAAATGTTAGTTATCTTAAAAATTGCGAATTTTGAACTTCGTGATATCCTGAGTCAACAGCTGGAGTTTCCTTCTTTTCAATGAAAAAATGTTTTATTTTCTGAAAAAATATGTACTTTTCAGAATACTTTCTAATGAAAAAATATGTACTTTTCTGAATTGCTTCCATCTATTGTTCATTTCATTCTCATTCTTGCATTCTATCCACCAGCTATTTCATTTCTTTATTCACTTACTCTTTACAGTTTCAATTCCTTCAATAGCCAACAGAATGATTTTTTTCCCATTAGTTTCTCTTAACCTTAATTTAAAAATATAATTCTGTTGTAAATTCTAGTCAACTTGTTTATTATTGATGTATTTGATGAATGCCATTTTTATAGTTCTACTGCTTCATTCTTGTAATTTTTTGGCATATGGGAAAAGGTATCCAAAATAATATAAATAGATACCGAGTGTTTGAGAAAATAAGGTTTGAAAAAAAAAATGATAGGCAGAGAAAAAGACCCAATAATTTTAAAAATAGGCACCAAAAAATGTAGTAGTAACAGGTACCAATTTTATACAGCAACACATGCCTTCCAAGAATCTAATATCTTTGGATATTAACGTTTTTTACAATACAACAATCTATACATTTTTAAAATCTTGCAAATAATTAATACATTTTTAAAATCTTGCAAATAAGGGCAATATCCAGGTACACATTTGAGCATATGCTTTTTTATGTTTTATGTAATATAATCTAAACCAATTATTTCATGTTGTGATTATGTCATCATACCACTCTCAATACACAATAGATATATGCAGTCATTAAGAAATAGTCATTGATCGAACAAAACAATCACACTTCTTCAAATTGTCAATTTTTTATGATCGTTTCTATAAAAATATATATTTTTCAAGAACTGAAAATGAAATTTCTTTTTGGTCAGGGGCCTAATTCCTTTCCTGCTGCTGCCTGTAGGTGTCTGAGAGACCAAGCAAGGTCTTCCATGGTCACAACCTCTCCCCTGGGAACTCTTCCAGTGAGGAGCCCCCTCTTGCTCCCTGGAAGAGACACTGAGGTAGCCCTTTGGCCCCTGTCGATTCGGTACCTTCAAAATTTTTCCTGAGATAGCTCATCTCAATGCTTGTACCATTAATGTGGGTAAGGGAGCCAGTTCCTCAGTTAGTCACCGTTGGACTGCATGCGGATCACACTCACAGTTACCAGTTAGGGCATAGGATTATGGTAGGAATAAGGTGTACATAGGACATACATGAGGTTCTAGGAATGTATTCCATCTTACAAATACAATTGGAGGACCAAGGAGGTCGGCTAACCCAGATGTAACAGGTACTTGCCTTTCATGCAAGCTCTTTGGCCACCCGGGTCAACCAGGGATGACAGGTTGCTTTAGGAAAGGTGATGCTTGAAGGGTGGGTAAGTCAGTCATGCCACAACACAAGAGGGAAAACATTTATGGCTAAGCAGGACTCGAACCTAAGACCCAGTGTATTGCATTCTCTGGAGCGCTTCTGCCTTAGTGACTGCAGCTGTTTGGGACAGCATTTTGTCCCTTACATCCTTATGTTTTTAAACATCTGCAGATGTGGATTATTAGCAGTCACTAACATTTCCTTTTGACATAGGACCACCAAGTCTATTTTTTCAACAGTGTCATCTCAGCACCCTTGTAGATTCGTAACATTAAGAAAAGGAGCAGATAAGGTAGCCTTTTGGGAAGAGACACAAATTGGGGGTGTTCTTTAAGTGCTGTTTTATAATTTTGTTTAAGTCATTTTGAGTTAATCGTAATGACATTTTCACATAAAACCTCTTAACTTCGGTAAATGTGTGTAGAAAATTTTTGGAATTTGTTGATTCTGCTACATCTTTCCAGTAATTTTGAATAAAAGCAGAATTGATGAAGAAAATAGGCAGAAATAGGCAAAAATATCTTCACTGTACACAATAGTAAAACCTTTATGTTTTTAAAACTTTTTTCTGATATCTCTGATAATAAACTAAAAACGCTTGGTCTTGAGTCCAGTTTATAATTATAAGTAAACATCTAATAATTTCTTATAGATGATTCAAGACAATAAACTATTGAAACATTTCTATGGAAAATTTTAATTATTATTACTTTGGTATAGTAAGACTAATATTTTTTCTTAATGTTTATTATTTCCCTTGAATTTTCTTTTAACAGGTACAGATGATGATGACGATGATGATGATGATGAAGATGATGATGACGATGAAGAAGAAGGTAGTGAAGAAGATAGCGAAGAATCAGAGAGTGAAAATGATGCGGAGGATGAAGCAAAGACTAAAAGCAATGCGGAAAAATAATGAAAATGTATCCACTACATAGGTGTCAAACTCATAATGAAGGCATATCACATTGATTTTGTATGGATATTTAGCATATGTTTAAGGACTGCAATAAATTGATAATTTCACAAAAATACATGTACATATGTTACGATTTGGAAAAATTGAAAATATCAGTGATAGTGTAGGTATAGGTATGTGGTGAAATTGTATTTGTACTGTCTTTTCTGGAACTATGGATGAGGATAAGTGTTGATGAATTTAATTAATAACCATTCAAAGTAAACAAACGCAAACAATCTGGACAAAGTGAAATTTGAGGTGGCAAATGTTTGCAAATGAACATGTAGTTTGACAGGTTCACTTCAAACAGCTGTGATTTTAATTAGAAAGAGCTTGTGGGTCTCAGAAAGGAATGAAAGTGATATATTGTGTGATGTTTATATTTGTTTGGAATATATTGTTGGATTATTGTATAGTCATATTCCTTTATTATGATGTGAAGGTACATTGGTGGAGTTAATTGTGGATGAAATAAAAAATCTTAAATAATTTAAAAAAATACGATAATGTATTATATTTTATGTTTATTTCTAATACCAGGAATGCCAAAGCATAATGTATTTCTTGTTGTACATACTGAGATACATGAAATATTTCTATATCTGCAGTACTTGATTCTGAGAATCCCTCTGATAGAATCCATTTCAATAGGATTCTATCTGAAAAATATACTAATTTATTCACATTGGTGTTGCTGATGTTAAAAGCTGCAATTTGTTGATATTACTGGAAAAATATGACTATAATATTACTATCTTCTAAATCCCTGCTAGGAGTATCGAGGAAAGATTACGTAGTGCAAAGCATGTTGGCTCATTGTAAATTACTCAGAAAATTACATTTGTGATTTAATATATACAACTTACATAAATAATTATATTCGCTCTCATGACTTTCACTGCTTTTATAATACATTATATGTCATAATACCATAATCACCATCTCTCAAAAACGTGTTGACATAGTAAAAAATGAATATGTTGTGTAAAGACTTACCAGGTTGCGTATTAACATTGTATCATTCATAACAATACACATGAACATCTTTATATTGGCTATATTACTGTGCTAACGTGTTCTATTTTAGTCTTCAAAGAGAATAAAACAATGTGAATTAATTAGCAAAGATTTTTTCAAATGTAAATTGAAGTAAATTCATTACACTGTCATAATTATCAGAAAGGCACAGGTGGAAATTGGCTCTTGTAATGGGAGGAACACACAAAAAAGTTATTACCATATTTACCTGTATATAAGTCTCTTTTATTTCTGGGTTAATTTTTCTTTCTGATCAAATATATTCATTTCTTTTGTAAATAAACAATTTATATGTTTCTGGAGTGTTTCTATGCTTCTGCAATGTAATTTTTTGTCTAGAAAGCATTTTTTTCAAACCAGTTTTTGAGTGCTTATTGCGGCCAGCCATTCAGAATATCCAAGTAGTTTCTTAGGCAAATTATGATTAAAATTGTCTTAAGAGCTTATTTTCCAATTTTTGGTGTTTCCTCCCCGGGCACACTGAACAAAAAAGCTGATGACAATGTTACTATGGCAATGAATGGTATCAAATGTCACTGAGATACATAGATTCAAGTGAGTTCAAGAAGTGTTTCAGACATTTTGAAGGCTGTGTACGCATCAAAAAGATCAATTTTACTTATATGTGTTTTTTTTTTTAACACTGGAGCGCGTGTACAAAGAAAAAGGTTTAGCCAGCCAGCCTTGTGACACAGCTTGGGGTAGGTGCACCCAAGTATCTTAAGCACTAAGGCTGTGGGTTCACAACCACAAAGGACATCTGGTTTTTTGGTTGCCAAGCCAAGCAGAAATCTGAAGCTCTCCTTGACAAACAAACTAATTTTCCTCTGTCCCCTCTACTAATAATTTTACACACCCTGACTTCACAAATTGACCCCCTGCCTTCTGAGATATTTCCAAGAGGATGCAAAACAAACCTCCTCTGATCCCTCGTGGGATCTCCAGAAAGCAATAAAAACCCCATGACATGTTCCCTCTGGGCACAGTCTTCCGACTTAAGCTGAAAGCAGTGAGGTAAGCAAAGCAGCTCAACTTAATATTTCTCTACTTTTGTAATATCATTTGCTATTGGTTTTAATTGTTTTTACTATTCCCCCTCCCCTTTTCTGTATCTTTTGCAATCTTATAGGTATATTTCTTTATTTGTATTTTACAATTTGTAATTTGAACTGATATCTATTATCTATATTAATCCTCCTGTTGCATTTCAATTTTCACAATTTTATCTGCTATTAGCAATAATTAAAATTTAAATGTATCTATTAATTACATTACCCTCCCCTTCCTTTGCATTGTATGTTTATAATGTCATTTACTACCGGTCTGTATATCAATATCCCCTTGCATTTCACATTGTATAATTTAATTTGCTATCTTATTTTATTGGTATTTTATTTATATTTCCTTTTCTTTACATTGTAGGCTGATGATGACGGCAAAGCCATCGAAAGCCGGCTATCTCAATAAATATACTAAGTTGACGGAGATGACCACCTTGATTTCTTCATATAATACGTCAACAACACCACATCACAATTTCTACAATGTTTTTTTTTATGTCAGGAAATTTTCTCAGTCGCTCAAAACCCCTAATCGCTCCATAAATCCCTTGCTCCGACAGGAACTGTGTTGTGAGAGGTGTTGCAATCTTCCAGTTCCCTACACCCAGAACAAGCACCGGGCCACAGGCTGTAGGTGGTAAGTTGTGGAAGAAATTCCTCTTTCTGCCCTCAGTTGCTTAAGATGGGGCTGGCAGTCATCGCGAACATTGTGAATGGTTGTGACTGAGTGTGGAAGATCTCGAGAGATAATTATTGTACTAGTGTTGTTGATGCTGCTGACAAAATTTTATTCAGGAAGTGGGAATATCTAGCAATTTAAGAGAAAATACATTACTGATCTTTCATTATTGTTATATTTTCCACAGCAGTTACATTTTCGAAATGAATACTAATTGTATTTCTGTATCATTACCAGTAGTTGCAGCAATGACAACTAAGATCACACAATGTTTTCAAGCAATTTTGAGTGAAATACAGGTAATATTTAAAGAATTTGAAACAAAGGACCAAGGTTTTAATTTTTGAAGTGATGCTGCTAAATGTGTAAGAATATAAGATGATATAAACATCATTTCACTGTGTTCATTGTTTTCTTAAAAAAAAAAAAATTCAAATACATTTTGTATTATCCCTCCCTCGTCATTAATATTTGTATTACCGAATTTGTTAGTCCAAGAGCTTGGTCATTTAGATGTATTATACATCATTTTGATGTATGGAGTTTCTCGAATACTCGACTTGGAGAGGTGGCTCCGGGCCTAAACTTATGTCCGGAAATTCCTAGGTTTGAGTCCTGACGGTGGCATGAATTTCGACACTAGCTAGATCGAATTCAGTCGCTGTCTAGCGGCTGGTTGCTTTGATTGCTTAGTTTCCGGTGGTTTCTCCGATCAATATCAGACGAATGCCGGAGCAGTACCCTAACAAACGGATCACGGACTGTCAGCTATCTTTCCTTCCCTTTCCTTGCTCTATCCTCACGTCTTACTCACTCTTACATGCAGATAGTATCTACGGTATGCCAAGTGCCATGACACGTTGCCATGGGCGCAATCACAACGGGCGTTATTTAGAGTATACCTGCTAAAGCAAATAACTACTGTAATTTGAAGTATCCTGACAGAGCAAATTCTATGCTTGCTAAGGGTGCCATAATACCCAGATACGTTTCTACTGACACGTACTACACTACCACACACACCGGGAGTTCAGAGCTTGTCCTGGCTGGGCGGTGCCTCGCTAGTGGGAGATACCTGGTTGAGGAAAATCTCGCAAGCCGACAGTTAGGTCGGCGTTGGATCTCACCATTCCAATCAGCGGGAGATCACTGCCATCACTAGAAGAAAAAAACAGGCACTACTCTTACGGTGCTAATGACCTTAGTAGTTGACGCGCGGCTCCATTTTTTTCTACGGTTAATGCCAAGTCATCTCTATAAGATGATATAAATGACAATTTGCTGTATTATTGTGTTACAAATGACACATGATTTTTTTAAATACATCTCGGGTCGTTAGTATTTATATTACGCGCATTTGTGAGTACAATTGCTTCAAGTAATGTCTCTTTTCTCGAAAACCCAAAAGTTTTGGATTAAAATAAGCTTCAAAATGTGCGTTTTCAGAGAAGTGCTCAAACGACATTTTCTCAAAAAATGGCTCAGAATTTTCAAAGAAGTGTTGCGTATATGTTAGAACCAAGTTTTACTTTTCTATAACATTCTTGAAGTCATATTTCAATTGTATCATTATGAGAGCGAAAACTGAAAAAAACTGTCATTTAGGCACCAATAGATAGCAGCTGAGAAGAGATTGGAACAAAACGAAAGAAAGCCTAGACTAAAGAGAAAAGGAAAATAACTAGCATGAGAAAGTCGGTGCCATTTGTAGCACCACTTGTCAATGCTCGATTAAATAAGAAATTTAAGAGAAGGAACTGATATTCAAATTAACCAATAACGAACTATTTTAGATATTTATGGAGTAAATAAAGTTGTATTGATTTGATCACAAGAAGAAATGCAAACGAGACATTCTTGGAATGTCTCCATTGTAGAAACGCCTAACTTAACACGTCAAATGCAACCCGTCGTACTAGGGAATGTTGCAGGTTTGCAGATGCATTTTCGCTTCTAAAATTTCAGATAAATCGCTGCTGAAGTTCTTGGTTATTGAATCGCCTGTCTCCGGCGGAGACTCTTCAACTCAGGTGCATATAGTTGCTTTTCAACTTCTTGAACTACAGCACCATTCCACCGTACAGGGATGGGGTTTGGGAAGTCGGGTGTGTAAAGAAATAATATTTTATTAGGGTAGCAGGACGAGGGAAATGACAATGGAGATGATACGACCGATGAGGAGTGATAGGGGGAATGTTTGTTTTGTTTGCAGGGTTTGAGTTAAAGGAAGTGTGGCAGATGGTGGAGATTTCTAAGTCGGTTGTTTTTTATGTCGTCATGATCTGTTCGCTGACAGACGGTGTTTCGTCAGTTTTCGTCAATAGTGTCGTCTGTCATCAGATGGCAGGAGGGGAAGTTGAAGGTTGTCGAGCAAGTGTTTTTTCTGAAGTGTCTGGGAGGGTTTGTAAGAATGTATTGGTGAGGAATTATTAGGTTTTGGAATTTAGGATTAGTGGTAAGGTTTTGAATAGTGGATTTTGCGCAATCATAGATTTAGTTTAGGATACGAAGGATACTGTTTCGGGATCTAATGTCGTTGTATCTTAAGGTAATCTTCTTATCTAATGTCGTTGTATAAGGCGGGGGTTGGAAGATTGAGGCGGTTGTACGGTTTTCTACTTTGGTGAGGTAATCAAGGTTGTTTGAGAGGTTGATATCTGTGTGGGATAGGATTGAGCAGTAATGTGTAGGTAAGCATAGAGTAGGTAAGGATTGTACGAATATAGTAGTACGAGAAGATGATTCTCTTTCTAGGAGGAATGAATAGGTTTCTTAGGAAGGGGTAAAGAGTATTGATAACTCGGTTTATTTTGGAGACTGTCTGCTAGATATGATGCGAGAAAAAAAAGAAGTTCCTGGGAAGAGGTGGCCCCTAGGTATTTGACTTGGGATTGTCTGGGGATAGGAGTTTGTTCTCTTGTTAGGGGTGAGGGATTGGATAGGGAATTTTTATAGGAGAAAAAGATCGCTTCGAATTTGATTAGGTTAATGGTGATGTTTGACTTGGGGCTTGGCTGTTATCCTGGGCCCAGAAGTAAAAATTATGAAGCGCTGTTTAGTTGTACTTTAGAGATTTTTCTCTTAAAAATCCTTTAAGTACTAACCCCAAGTCAAAAGCGAGAAAGACAAGGTCGTCTACATCTGAATTTATTTCCACAGTCAGGAACAGTAGTCGTTTATTACCTTTACAAACGAAACAAATATGAATAAATTTAACTATTACAGTATATGCAGATAAACATGAATAATTTCATTCAAGTTTGTCTTCATTACATCAAAGTGCTAACAATTTTTGAACACCATTATGAGCGATCAAAACTTCTTAAAGATGTATATTTGTTAGTTCTGAGTTAAATAAATCTATTTCCTTACATAAGAATATTATCTACATAATACGATTATCACGATCGGCAACAATGAAAATAATGTGAATAATTTGAAACGACCGTGCGAACTGACAACGCGTCACACGAAGCGCTAGAAATTCAATTTACCAATTTCGAATATTTTTTGCAATTTTCAAAAATACCGAGAGTTCGCTGAAAATGGGACCAACCTAAGATATTGAACATTTTCCTGGGTATTTCGATGTCACGGATTTTAAAAAAATGCATTAGTTTTACCTTATCAGCTCTAGTTTTGTAAATACAGAACTATCATCATATAACCCATTTCCACACTGTGTGTGCTAGAATTTGGGATCATCAGTGGCATGTGGACATAATATTTACTTTACTGGTGTTAATTTGTTGTAAAATAAAATAAATTTGTTTTTATAAATGAAATGTGTTAATTAGATAACTGTAAATCGGGAACATTTCTCATCAAAATGTTTAAAAATTCACAAAAGCAACCATTTATTGAAGACCTAAGAAGTTTTTTTAAATAGATTTTTTGAGTGACAAATGCCGTAGCACTCTTGCTGCATGTTCCAACAGTAGTCTGTCATAATATGTGTATCCCATTTTTCTTGATGTCTCTCTTCCATTGGTGAATATCTTGGTGAGATCGTTCACCTTACTCTTCACTTAGATCAAGTGAAGGAAGGCAATCTAAGAGGCTCTGTAGGTAATGGACTTTAATTCTCATTGCAGCCAAGCACATGGAAACTGGAAAACATTGTTTCTACAAATTGTGAAAAGTTTTCTTCTTTGTGCTTTCCTAGAAAAATTTTCACATCTAAAACAAAATAAGACCAGGCACAAGATTCATTTTGGTTCATGGATTCCAAAGAATATGATTCATCTACGAGCTTTCTTATTTGAGAACCAGAAAAAATGCCTGCTTTCAGTTTCTTGTTGTTGACGTCCGGATATGTATGCAATATACACTGTAAACACAAACCTTCCCATCCCCAACGACTGTACAAATTGCTTCATCAAGCCTAGCTCGATACGCAAAAGAGAGAGAGAATAATTCTTGAGCAACTAAAGGTAAATTGATTACATTGTTTTCCCCTACAACTATCTCTTTCATCAGAGGCAAAGTTTTTCTCAACCAATGCTTACCGTTGGCTCTGCTGTCTCAGAGAAATATAAAGCACGGGTAGTTTGTGCAGCCACTTTGTTGAACGAGAAGAAAATTCACTATCTTCAGATCAACACAAATTACCCACTGATGTTCATAATACTTAATCTTTTTTTTAAACTAAAGAAATCGTCTCGTACTCTTCTTTCAAGCAGAATGAATGACCAATTGGGACAGAGCCGTATTTCTTGCCGTTGTATAAGAGTACACTCTTGAAAACTCTCCATGAGCTGTCAGTCCCCATTCAATTGACTTATATTTTGTAAACCCAATTACTTTGCTAAAGAGGCACAGAGAATTCAAATTTGTCGGTTTATAAAAAACTGTTAATGAAATAGACTATACACATTTATTGAAAATGAATTAGAGCTAATATGTATATGATTTCGAAAGTGACAAAAATCGTTATTTCTACTATATCTTCAAAACTAGAGTTGATTCAGTCAAGCAAATAGCACTTTTGGAATCAGCGCCACTGAAATACCTTTAGTCAGCTCTAAAACTGAGCACACAAAAAAAAAAAAAAAAAAATTGTTGCCCAGTGTAATTTAAAATATACACATACCTTTTATATTATTTTTTCAGTTTGAAACTATATAATTCGATAAATGAGCATATTTAGTATCGGACCATTTGTTTCGTATGCACAACACATTTTCCATTTTTGAAAGAAAAAAAGATGTGTACAGAGGTGCACAATGGTCTTGTACCGTTGAGCACAACATCGTGTACTAGTGAACACTTGTTTCTGTGAGTGAATTTGGAGAAAAACCGACGAAAATTGTTCATTTCATATTATAATACAGTTCAAGCTTATGAACATACACACACATGTGTGTGTATATATATATATATATATATATATATATATATATATATATATATGTGTGTGTGTGTGTGTGTGTGTGTGCGTGTGTGTGTGCGTGTGTGTGTGTGTGTGTGTGTGTGTGTGTGTATTCAAATGTAATAATTATTAAAGTGATCTTAATAAGTTCATATCAGAACACTAGTGCCTGAACCAACATGTCCTAAAAGATGGTATACACTATCAAAGGTACAAAAACATCCCTATAAAATAAAGTACATTCCCGCGAAATTCGCGACGCGTCGCGACGTTTTTAGAAAATACGAATGTACTTAAGGATGGGGAGTTAAAGTTGAGGCGACCAATTTGCTTTGACACACTTCTCTCTTCATTAAACATTTTAGGAATGCGAGGCGGAAGGGAGAAGCAGAAGGGGGATCGTTCTAAATAATTAGTTTCCTTATCGATCCTATCGATTCGTATCGGATTATATGTAAAGCAAGGAAGTGTTTCTTAGGTTGTCAGAAAGTTCTTACAATAAGATATGACCTACCATTTATTACAAAAGACAGTTTTATAAACATTTTGGTCCACCTCCAGGGCGACATAAAATTACGAATTATATAATTCAAGTTGTTAGATACATTATTATAGCTAATTTTAATTTTTACAGTTACACTTGTTCAAATTAAAAAATGAAATAGTGATGGATTATATTACTTATTTTTAAAGAAGTAAGTTGGTTCACTATATAATATTATTTAAGAAAATAATGATTTTCTTTTCTTTTTATTATTTACAATATTATGCTACACTATTTACAGTGACACTAACCGAAGCTGTATTTCATCGCCTAACAAGACTGACCGACAACGCGGAGTATTTGAATTCAAAGATCCACGAAAATCGAAAAACAAAATTTAAACGGAGGAAATATTCCGTAGAAAAATTACATAATTATGCATAAATAGTGTATCTGGAGTGTTTGACTAAATCTTAGCCTGTCCATTAAATTACCAATCTTAAATTTTCCACCTAGTTTTCCAGAAAAATACCTATCTCATTGGGGCTGACTGGGTAGCTAAGTTCATGTACTAGCAATTCACGGAATCTGAGGAAATAGTTTGTTGTCCGTTTTTGTTCGTAGCATCACTCTCAAAATTGACACTCTAAATGTTTGAAACTACAGTTGTAATTTAAAGTGCTAGTCTCTCAACATACGTAGCCTTAAAACACGTCGGCATTCTATTCAAAGTTATTCGAAATACTGCCGATTGGTGTTAAACGTATGTTTTGTATACCAGCAATAGACAACAATTTCCATTGCAAGAAATCGTTCATAAAAGGGCATTTTATGACAGCCCGTCGTCACCGCCCACCATCCCCACCCGACCTCACGACTCGTCCTCAGCACCCTCCTCACTGCCGTCCTTACAGGCAGTCCTCCGTGTCCATGCTTCCTTGTTCCGAACTTTGCTCGTTTTTTAAACAAGTACTTATGTTGTAAAGCATAACATTATAAAGTAGTTGCATAATATACTATTATTGTATTGTCTAATTTTACCATCTCGTATACTACTTACATAGAATAGAGAAAGTATTGAATTGCTGCGACAAAAACGGTAATTTTTCGTAAACTCGCTCTCTGAGACCTAAAAAGTGGACAATTCTTGTTTCCGTATGTAATAAATAACATCTAATATATTATGTAATCAGAATTCCTGTATTGTGAGTCCTAGAAACCGAAAAACGGATCTGTCCGTCTGTGATCAACACTGGTGCTTTGATATTCTCTAATCGATCTGGCCAAACTCGAGTCACTGCGAGTTTGAAACGAATATTTTGATTTTTGAGGAAACTTTACACGAAACCTTAAACATTTTCTAATTTCTCGAAAATTGATCCGAATTTTTTAATTATTTTTTCTCAGATAGAGAAAAAGTCGGTTAAAAAAATAATGTAGGACTCTTTTTCATTGAACTCTCCAAATTTTCGAAAATTGCAAAAGATCAAAAATGTTTGCGGTTCCTTTCTACAACTATAATATTAGAGGTAGAGATTTTTTACTTAATGAAATAGATTCTTCAAAGTTAGATATTTAAAAAAGGTAATTTACAAAATTCCGAAAATTATGTACCAACATTTCAAAAATGAGTGTAATTCACGTAATTTTCACGTAACTTTCCGTGAAAAAAGACGATTCTAATAAGATGATTTTGTCAAAAACGATTCCAATTTTCCCCCTCCAAATTTCGATTTTACAGAAAAAACTGTGTGAATATTTTTTTCTTTTTTAACAATGGGAGTAACGGCGGACTGTTGTTGTTGGGATGGAATGTACATCAAATTGAAATGAAATATTGGAAAGCGAACGAACCAAGAAGAAATGAAGCGGTTTTGAAAGTTTATCTTTTAGAAAATGAAACTGTAAGACAGTCGGGTCTGAATAGCATGTAAAAAATGGCAGGAGACCATTCGGAAGCTTAAAACAGCATCCCGCTGTTGGGAGGTATCTGGTTGGGTTGATTTATTGACTGTTAGTGATTCCGGGCGCGTCAACTACTATGATAATTAGTCCCGTAAAGTGGGTGCGTGTTTTTGCTCGGGAGGGGTTGGTGATCTTCCCCCGCAGGATGGAAAGATCCGGCGCCGACCTACCGTCGACTAACGGGATTTTCTCCAACCAGGTATCTCGCACCATCGGGGCAAGTTCTAAGTCCCCGACCGGTCTCCCGGCATATGTGGTAGTGAAGTGAATGTAAGTGTGTGTGTGTGTGTGTGTGTGTAAGGGGTGAGGTTAGGACACGAAAGAGGAAGGAAAGATCGCGCGCGGTCCGTGGCCCATTTAGTAGGATACTGCTCCGGCATTCGCCTGGTGTTGATCGGAGAAACGAAGGTACCGTTCAGAGCAGCCGGCCACTAGAATTCTCCCCCATACAGCGACTGAATTCGACCCAGCTGAAAAGCTAGTGTCAAAAATCCTGCCACCGTCGGGACTCGAACCTAGGTCCTTCGGGTCAGAGGCGCTGCAGTGACATCCGTTGATGCACTAAGCCACCGCCCCCTGTATCTGGTTGGGGAAAGTCCCCGCGTGAAGACGTGCACGTTGGCGCCAAATGTCGCCATCCAGCGGGGGAAGATCACCACCACTTCCCGTGAAGAAACCTCCACTTCACTTATGGGACTATTGACCAAAGCAGTGGACACGCCCGGAAACAATAAATCATTAGTCAATCGATTTTTCAATATCGTTTGGGGGGGGACTAGCTTAGGTGGCGCAGTGCATCAACTGATGTCACTGCAATGCTTCTGACCAACAGGTTGTAGGGAGCATTACTCTGAGAAACAGGCGACGGAACGCGCGCGACGTTTTCTTCCCCTTCCTTGTCCTATACTCACCCCTTACACACACACATACATTAGCATGCACTACACTGCACCGGCAGGAAACTCGGTCAGACTTCACCGACTGTCCTGGCTCAGACGACGCCCCACTGGTGGGAGATACCTGGTCGGGGTAAAACCTTGCAAGCCGACGGATAGGTTGGCGCCGGATCTCGCCATCGAGCGGGGGATCACCGCAACCTCCCGCGGAAAAAAACATGCACTACACTTACAGGACGAATGTCCTTAGCAGATGACGCACGCGGAATCATTATTCAATCAATCATAAGGGAGGGACATAGTTGGGTGGAGGGTAGGAGCGTGGTAGGGAGCTCCGCGTTGGCAGACGGCCGCTCCGCTCCGCAGCGCTTCACGCCGCCTCGGGCCGCGCGCTCCATCGACCGGCCTGCGCCCTGCCGCCCACCCGCCCCCCGCTCGCCGCGCAGTGCGCCCAGCCACGGAGGGCCGCGGAACACACGTTGAGCAAAGGCTGACGTTGCTTGCCTTCTGGACATAAATAAGTGAGGTGTTGTTACTGGGAGATGCCGCTCAGTGCATCAACTGATGTCACTGCTGTGCCTCTGACTGGGAAGTCCTAGGTTCGAGTCCCAACAGTGGCAAGATTTTCGACTCTAGAATTCTAGCGGCCGACTCCTCGGATCGATAGTTTTCCGTGGTTTCTCCGATCAACACCAGGCGAATATCGGAGCAGTATCCTAACAAACGAACCGCGTGCGATCTTTCTGTCCTCTTCCTTGTCCTTTCCTTACATACACACACACTTACACTAACATGCACAACATTACCACACATGTCGAGAGCGTAGAGCTTGTCCCGGTTGGGGCGGTGCCTCGCTTGGGGGAGACACCTGGTTGGGGAAAACCCTGCAAGCTCACGTAGGACGCCACCGGATCTCGTCATCCAGCGGGGGAAGATCACTTCCCCCTCTGGAAGTAAAACATGCACTACACTTACGGGACTAGTGACCTTAGTAGTTGACTCGCCCGGAATCACTCACAACTGACCAACCAACGAAGGGTCGTTGAGCTGACCTTTCGCGAACATTGGAAGGAGTAGAGCCGCGGCATGAGTTGCTAATTTGATTGATTGATTAGTGTTTCTTAGCACGTCAACTGCGGCGGTTATTAGTCCTGTTAGAGCAGTTAATGATTTCTATCGGAAGGTGGATGCTAGATGATAGGATTAGGCGCCGACCTACAAGTCAATTTGCTAGGAATTTCCAGTTCCCGGTATCTCCCCCAGCTGCGCACTAGCCCCAGTTGAGTCACGCTCTAAGCTTCCGACTGGTCTCCGACATGAATAGTAGTGGAGTGCGTGTGCTAGTATGTGAGAGTATAGGACGAGGAAGAAGGAAAGAACGCTCGCGGTCCACAGAGCGTTTGTTAGAGAACTGCTCAGGCATTCACTTACTATTGATTAGCTTACGGCCGCCAGAATTCGACTGAGCTATGTAGCTAGTATCGAAAATTCGCCACCGTCTGCCTCGAATCCTAGAACCTCGCTGTCGGAGGCACTACAGTCAGCGATAATGCTGGTTGGTTCTGATTCCGAGTACGTCAAATATTGACGTCATTCGTTACCTAAGGGTAGCGCATATATTTTCATCAGGAGGTGTTCTTCCCCTGCTGGATGGTGAGTTCTAGCGCGAACCTACCATAGGCTAGCGGGGTTTTCCTCCACCAGGTAGCTCCACCAGCGGGGCACCGCCCTGGTCGTGATAAGCTCTAAGCCCCCGAACGGTCTCCTGGTCCATGTGTGTGGTAGTGTAGTGCATGTGTGTGGGGGTGAGGTTAGGACAAGGAAGAGGAAGGAAAGATCGCGCACGGTCTGTGACCGGTTTGTTAGGGTACTGCTCCGGTATTCGCCTGGTGTTGATCGGAGAAACCACGGAAAACTACCGTTCAGAGCAGCCGGCCACTAGAATTCTCCTCCAGATAGTGACTGAATTCGCCCTAACTGAAAAGCTAGTGTCGAAATTCCTGCCACCCGTCAGGACTCGAACGGTCAGAGGCACTGCAGTGACATCAGTTGATGCACTAAACCACCTCTCCCGGTAGGAAATGCTGATTTTGAGCTAAACTCAGCTGATGCGTTCCTTTTTTGTAAACAGTAGTATAAAATCAAATCGAAAGTTCGTTTGCCGGGGTAGGTAAGTTTTCTATTGCTTGGGAGAAAACATTTTTATATTTCAAACGTTGTTAACTACGTTTTATTGGTACCCTTTATTCATCGTTCAACTTCGCGTAGTAAAAAAATGGAGCAAGGCTTTTGGTGCTGAAGGAAATTTATCCATGCTAGACGTCGCCACCATACGTTGCATACAGTTTTTACTTTTTTTTCATGTAATGAAGTCAAATTCAAGCGTGACCCTGAGGCACTGATCAGGGGCGGATCCAAAAAGGGGCATGGAGTGTGCCTCTCTCCAAAGCCGAAACCAACTTTTTCGTTGTTGAAATTTTGTTCACATTTTTCGAAACAAACTACCACAAATACCACCACGTCTAAAGAGATCTTCCAGGAGTTAATATATGTTGTTTCTCTTTAACAATTGAAATAATAATTAATTATTTCAAAAGTATTTATTGAGGAGGAAGGACGAACTGAATTTACCTCTGTCTGCCCTGAATCATTTTATGGTTTCCTTCTAAATTTTAATTTAGACCCTATTTTCATTCATATTTTTAGTTAGTCTCTTCAATTCAATTAACAGTAAGTAAATTCGTTGGCTAATTACTATCTTTCGTGGAAAGACCACTCGTCCACGATCACGTGATTACTATCCTGATATATTTAGTTTGGAGAAAGCACAATAATTTAATATATGGATTTTATATTACCCTATAATTTCTTCTTCTTCTTCTTCTTCTTCTTCTTCTTCTTCTTATTATTATTATTATTATTATTATTATTATTATTATTATTACTATAATAAATTGTAGTATTTGATTAGTTTTACATGGAGTATAAAAAATTGTTTTATGTTCCTTTTTTAGTATCTTCATTTCTGACAAAACCGCTTTTGCACCTCGGAGTAGAGCACGGACAGTGTGACAGCTTTCTATGAGTTGGTCCAGGGTTCGATTCCCAGCCGGGGCAAAAATGAAGCTGCCCCATTCATTCTAATACAAATCGTCTCGATTTCTATAGCTGCGTCAACGAAAGTAAGTGCTTAGACAGTCCAAATGAGCTGGGTACGGTGATGGGAATATGTCATGCTTTCCTCATGTCTCGTGGAGTCAAAATAAAAATCCGACCCTCAAATGGCAAACATATACATATGTCACTTATTCGTATCTTATAATCAATATCCTTCAACATTTACTAAATATTTTTGGGGTTTGAAGTGTCATCGAATGTTAGTATTATAGTATACAGATATTTAAAAGTTATCACTCCCAGTTCGATTGTACAAAACTCGTAATCGATACATTCTACATCGTTAAAACTTGCGCTTCAAGGCGTCCGAGGGAGGCCTATGGATTTATCAGCCCCTAATCTACAAACTCACATTTTTATTGCTTCTATTTAATTTCTGAGGATGTTCCTTTCTGTACCCTACACCATTGCACAGGTCGCCTAAAGAGATGTCCAAATATTTGAATTTTATGTAGAATTAAATTAACCATCTTATATAATGTGCGATTTGATTACACGGGTCTGATTGTAAGTCTCGCTGTTATTAAACGCCAAGAAATATTAGAAGTTTTATTCTCACACTTCCTGCTTTACATAATGTGGCTCAACTGTTCAAGGCCTGGACCTACTAACAGCGGAATTTTCGCAAGGCTTCAGCTGGTCTTCCACAATAAGCCTAAAGCGACCCATTCTCAGGCAACCCAGTCTTGACGAGCCAGAAAGGCGCCGTTTGTAAATCTGTAGTGATCCTTTGTGTGAATAATGAAGCAGAGGGTAACCGGCGACAGATCTACAACCGACCGTCCCTATCACCCCTGCTATCGCCAGGACATCTTTCGTCCGGTCGGCTTTTCCTGTCTCTGTAGCTAATGTATTGAAGTACGCCTTGAAGTTTTTCTCTTTACTAATGTTTTTTGGTCGTTTTTCCACGAATATCAAAAACATTTTTAAAAACTGATTGTGGCTAGAGTAGTGACCGAATAAATTTGCTACCTTTTTTAAATATATCTGAGGAGAGATCGTTTTCCCGCTATTTTTTCGAAAACAATCTTTTAGTAAGTTTAAACTTTAAAAGTTTAATCGAAGAAAATATTGAACAAAAAAGATTGTTCTCATTTAAATGAGTATTTAAATGAATATTAAAAGTTCATATTTAATGATCTCAATACATGCGCACATTTTTTTCCTTCATATTTCACTCTAAATTTTGAAAGTTGTCTTCAGACACTGAAAAGATTTGGCTATCTTCAAAGAAAAACGACTACTATACTCCATTTCATTCAAACAGTTGTTGCACTATCAGATAAAAGGAAATGGAATAAAACAATGTATAGTTCCACTAAATACGTATTTTCAAGCTAAAATTCTAACTATTCCATTATTAAATCATTTAAATCTGTATTCATTGGATTTGAAAATACCGAAACGAAATTCTCAATGTTTCGTTATTTTCAAAAACCAGAGCTTTATTTGTAAGAGCCATCATGATCTTTAAGGTGGATTTGGTAGGATAATGTTTTGTTAAAAGTGGGGAGGTACCACCGATGAAGTAGAGTGGTAGAGCTTCCACCGATGAAGATTCCTGCCTCGACCATGTCAAACAAGTCTTTAAAAGTATTTCTTGTTAATTGCATGTCATTGGTATTCGAAAACAATTATCGTCTGCGAAATATCTGGTTTCCCTTCCTTATGTTTTATCGACTTTTAACTCGTTTCCCAATCGCCTGACCGAATATTAACATCAAGTCATCATATTGATCAAGTCAGAATACGGTTTAAAATGTAAAAAAGTAGAAAATACAGCATTAATTTTTAGATCACATTTTCTGACGACTGACGATTCTGAGCTTTATGAGAAACTAAAAACAAGTACATGCAGCAGCAATAATGCTGCTGAACAAAACCACATAAAATTATTTTCCGAAAGGGAGCCCACACACTGTTTAAGAACGACAGATAAAATGCTCGCGTAGAGCACAGAAATAAATTAAATATTTTAACAAAAACAGACTTCATTTATACTGATGTAGTATTGTATTTATAGTGCATCTATTCTTTATTTATTATCAAGATTACTACAATGCAACATGCGGATAGTAAACATTTAATACAGCTGGTATGACGATAGCTGTGTCGTAAGCAGTGATGGCTGAATATGAGAATTCAGCCTTTATGCGCGATGTGAGGTTATGCGGAATAACATAATCAAATATTTCTATTTTTTGTGAAAGTCGAATCTGTTTCATTGCGTTTGGATTTTCCCCACGTTCTTAAGTATATGTCGAAACCAATGCAACCTCTCACATAGTATAGGTTGCTTTAGTTTTCTCTAATTTGTTTGTGGGCAAGCGAAGGTAATATAGAAACCACATGGGCTGAGGAGGCCAGTTGTGTTAAAGACGAAGGGAAGATACTTGGGGAAACAGGTGGGGATTTATAGACGCAGTGGGCCGAAACTCGCAGCTTCAAAATTAGGTGGACGAAAATGAAAATCCCATTGTTCACTCACTTTCGATGTACACTGAAACACATTAATGGTGCGTCTGGTCTTCATGATCAGTTGCACTGATTATTGCAATATCATCTGTTTATTCGTTAATTTAAAAAAAATACTGAATAATTTTGATGGATATATGAGCGAGTTACGAATGTTATTTTGTAACACTGTATGACAATTTTAATTTACAAAGTCCTATGAAGTCTTTTAGCAATGTTTACTCCGTAATTCCATAGTTTTTAAACGTGTGATGAGTAAACACATTACCACCACCAGAGAAAACTTTAAATAAGGTTATTTCAAACTTTAATTTTTCAAATAGTGCAGTGCAATATTGCACATACGTGTCAAGAGAAGTAGTTTTAGGACTATTTTTCATGGAGAAAGTCTGTAATTGTTCTTCTGTCTCATGTCGTACTGCATGGATAGGGTCTTGGGCGTCTGTTAATGTGAATAGTCGAGTATTGTTGATCTTCACGTGCCCAAAGATATTGTTACTCATCTGATTGCAAAAGAATGGTACGTAGTGTTCATGTGGTGCGCGTTTCATATCACTCTAAATTCGCATCTAATACCTATAATTGATTATTTCACCATGACGCTGTCTCGGAAGACTGGTCGCCTCATTCCGGATCTTTGGTGCTTGATTTGGGGCCCCGCAGCCCACGTAATAAGCAATTTATTTCCGTAAATGCTGTCAATTCCTCGTTTCCCCCTTGTTTAAAACTGAAATGCCATTTAAAACGTTTTCCAACCTTGTAAATTGTTCAACATAAAGTCAATTGTATTTGTTAATTGTACCATTAAAAATATATTATTCTCCTTGTAGTATCTTTTATTTCTTTATTTTAAAAAATATCATATTTTCATTGATTTATTGGTGATTCCGGGCCCGGAATGACTGGAATGAGGACAGAACAAGGAAGGGGAAGAAAGGATGTCCATGGCTCGTTTGTTACGGAACAGCTCCAGCATTCGCCTGGTGTAGATGAGAGAAACCACGGAAAACTACCGATCAAAACAGTCGGTCGCTAGAATACTTCTGCAGACAGCGACTGAATTAGACCTTGCCATGAAGGTAGTTTAAAAAATTCTGCACCGATCGAGACCAGAATCCTACAACATCTCGGTCGGAGGCACTGCAGTGACATCAGTTGATACCCGCCTAAGCAGGTATATCAAACGTAAATGAAAAAGTCTAATAGAAAAGGGGGCGCGGCGGGACCCAGTAATGAAGTGCTTGTTTATTTTGTCATTTCTGTGAAGTCTGCGAAAATATCAAATCCACTTCGGAATGCGAGAGTGCGTTCTATCAGTAAACCGCTGGAAAAAGAAAAAGAGGTTATTAATATCACTAGAAAACCTATGAACAGAGCTGCAGTACAAAAACTTTGTCATCGATACTTTCACAAAAGGCACGGAGAATAGTTTTATTTCTGTTTTGCACATATTATCTATTACACAATAGTCATGTTCTTGCCCTTTCTCTTCTGCCATACCCAGCAATGAGCGGGCCCACCGGACCTGTATCCGCTCACCGCCATCTATATCATAATTAATCGATCAGTGTCTACTTTAGACTTGCGAGTGTCATTCAGCCGGCTGTGTCCTCATGTGAAAAGATCTTTTGCAAATGTTAGGTAAACGAACCCGAAATCATTTTCGATTCCCGATGCGTGCGCGCGGGCCACTGTGCGCCGCCGCATGCCGTGCTGGAAAGCGCGCGCCGGTCGCCCGCCGCCTGGCCACCGGCTGGGGCGGCTGGGCCGGCGCCGCGCGCCGCGCCGCCCACCACAGTGCTCGTCGGCGCAGCGCAGCGGGCGGAGGTTCACGGCGGCGACGCAGCAGCCGACGGCTTTGCCACCGCAGCTCCCCGAGACAGCTGGCGAACGCCTGCGCTCCAGCACGTGCCAGTCGCTGGCGCAGGTGGCGCTCCTGTGCGGGCTGCGCGCCACTCCTCCACCTCCGTGCCGCACGTGTCGCGTCCCCCCACGTGCCCCCCACGGCGCGTTGCCCTCCTCCGTGCGCGGGATCAGGCGGAATCTCGTTAGCGCGCTCGTACGGCTTGGCGCTCACGTGGGGCGGTCGGGTATATATACGCGGGGGTGCCGCGCGCCCGCGTCGCGACGGCGAGAGGCCGACGTCCTGGAGGCAGCGGGGCTCCGGTAGACCTTTGGCCCTAAGGTGACGGAACCCTCGACCCTCTGAGGACCGCCCGGCTTGCCCGTCACGACCTGTCACCCCCCGAGAACAGCCGTCTACTGGAGCTGTTGCGGAACATGCTGGATCGTTGGGGTCGGTGGACACGGTGCAGTTGCGCGGCGTCGTGAACGCCGGCTGAAGAGAGCTGTCGCTGGTTCCGTGCTGGGGAATGCCAGAAGCCTGGAGCCAGTGACGGTGGGCATCGCGCGAGGACCGTTGACAGCTAGCGGCCGCCGCAGCCGGCGGGACAGGGAGCGCGGCGCCGCCATGGGCTTCGCGGGCTGGCGCGTGTTGGTGCTGGTGCTGGCGGCGTGGGTGTGCACGGCCGGGGCGCGGGCCGCGGCGGCGGCGGCCGCGGCCGAGAGGACTGGCGGTACGGCAGCGGCGCCGTGGCGAAGAGGCGGCGGCGGAGGCGGCACGGCAGCGCGGCTGCAGCGACCGCGCCCTCCGGCCTGCCGACGGCGCGGGCCCTACGGACGCAGGCGCTGCTCAACGTGACGTTCCTGGACCGGCGGGCGTGTGGCGCTGGGAGGCCGCGGGCGAGCCCAGGCTGTTCGCCCGCGGGCGCGCGTGGGCGCCGCGCTGCTGGTGCCGCTGCTGGCGGCAGGGCCCGGCAGGGCGCGGCGTGCTCCCCCAACGTGACGGCCGCCCGCGGCGTGCCCCCGGCGAGCCCTGGATCGCCCTGGTGCAGCGAAGGAGGCTGCAGCTCTACGGTAATCAGGTGGAGAACGCCTGGCTGCTCAACGCGTCCGCCGTCGTCATCTACAACAACGACGACTCGCCCGCGCTGCAGAAGATGCCGCTCGAGAAGCGTGAGTAGCCTTTGTGTTTACCTGTTGACGAGGAGGGGGTCTTGCCGGTCGCTGGGGACACTGTCCTCCCGTTCCATTACTTTTGCCCCGGAGAACCAGACTTTTTTTTTCTTCAATTTATTGGTTTCGATGGTAGGTTCATAGATTAGTTGTTAACAACTTGACATATGTGTTGATTTCTTATTAACTAACTTAAAATTAACTTATAATTAACTTACAATTAACTTACAACTATTACAATGGGAGAGGAATCCCTAGTGGGTTCTCTAATCAGGTTCCAGTTCGACGAATTTGATGAGAAATGAATGGTAGGGGTGTTTATTTGTAATTCTGGTTTGATGGATGGCGAGAACCAGACTATCCGTTTTCAGCGTGGGAGTGAATTAGCATACAGAAATTGACTCGGTAGCTATTTATTTATTACCATAATTTCATACGGCTGACCGAGGGAAAGAGGATTATATTCTTCATTGTAGGGTTTAAGTATTTTTTCTGAACACATTCAAATCAATCAAGGGGTTAAGATGAATGATAGTCCAAACAATCAATTCGTGGCTGCCAAAAAGGCTGTACAATATTATTTGCATTAATATTTAATTTTTACTCTGTGCTATAATGTATGCAATAATTAGAACCGTCAAATAGTAAACGCATTTATTAAGATAATAATGAAGCTGTATTGTTTGTAGAACACGTTTCTTGTCAGTAAGGAAAATCGTGTTTAAAAGAATAAAGCTTAATAACTGTACTAAAACGTATAAAAGTGGTTTGCAAGACGTGAAAATTACACAGTCATGGATTAATGTCTTGTAGAGTTATTTTTAGATTGAACTGAGTTCTGTTATTAATTTATTGTTTGTTTGGCATGCAACGTAACGAATATCACACCACCTGCTTTTTATGTCTTCCTACACAATGGCATTTCGAGATGTGTGCTGCTGTCGGTGTCGATGTCTCCTAATATAACTTCCAGACGGAATCGTTAATAATTAATCGTATGACTCACAGATTTGTTTGTTTTTTATTGAAGCGAATGTTTTTGGTTCTCTGTTTACATGACAGTTACAAGCTATCGTTGAGAAAATAGAAGGAGCAGGAAAGGATATGTTAGCTCCAATAGAAGCTTGGGTTTTTAGAGAAATAGTGGTATTAGAAATAAACCTACCTGGGAATAAATAGTATAAACACCTAAGAAAATTGAATAATTGAAACGAGCAAAACTTTGATCCAAAATATTATTGTCCATTATAACATTTTCATTAAAGCATTCTTATTGCTTTTCTCAAACGTTTTCTCTCGCTAAATTATGGATTCGAAATGACAAAAAGAAGATTACGAAAGAAACCTTAAATTGTATCGAAACAAATGTCTTGCATATATATTTATGTTATGTTAAATTCTAAAACATCTACGACATGTGTACTATTAATTTAGTGGACCATTTTGAAGCTTATCACTGCAATCAATGAATAAATATAATTAGCTTTATAAAAAATTCTTAATTTCTGTTTTGAAAAAACAGATTGCTTAGAAGAAATTACAACATTATAAAAAAATAAAGAACGTATTTATTTCATAGTGTTCGTTATACTACAGCTGTGCGAAAACATACGACGACAAAAGATACGAAAAAACGTGAATCAAAGCTGAAATCAGGAAAACAAATTATCAAATATTACGCGAGTGCGTGAACGAGTTATAAAAGAACTTCCAAGATGCAACAAGGAAGCCAACATAATCGCTCGCCTTTTGTGTAAACTCGGTCATATTGCTCGTTCTTACACCCTGTTGACATCAGGCGGCGGCAAATTGCAGCGCCCGGGACGCAAGGACAACACGACCGGGGCAATCGAAGGGTGGGGAGCGTGTCATAATGGCACTGCGACTGCAGCGCGGCGAGGTGCGAGACGGTCGTCGGGCGAAGTGGGGAGCGAGGGGTAGTGAGGCAACGGCCCAGCGCCGCGCCGTGCCGCGAGAGAAAGCCAGACAACCCGACCAACCAGCCGTCCGCCAGAGCAACGACAGCGCAACGCACCTCCGCCACGCCACGCCACGCCACTCTGCGCCATGCCACACCGCTCCACTCCACAGCGGGCCGCACCGCACCGCGCCGCGCCGCTGATGAAAGTTGTTTTGTAGGAAGTCGTCATGCTCCTGACCTTGCCTGCCGATGGCCGCCGCGCCCCGCGCCCCGCCGGGCACTGCCGCAGAGACAGAGGTCGCCCTCGTACGCAAAGAGTTCCGGGTAGCCCCTCGCGACTAGACGCGAGTCGGTTCGCGATACGCCACGCGATCGTGTGTGCTTTGCCGTTGGAGGTCGCCGGAACAAAGGAGCAACGCGATTATTTTGGCAACAGATGATAGTCGGCGATAAGGTTCGGAAGGAAGTGCGATGAGGAAAAAAGTATAAAATAGGTTGAGTTATTTATACACAAAAAGAAAAAGGTTATTAAACAAAACTTAAAAGCTAGCTTCTTCTGCACTTTTTCTCTGCCGTGTAAGTACACTGAAAGCTGCAAATTCTGTGATTTGCTGACGAAAGAAATGAGATCAGGAAATACAGGGTTGGAACATGTTACAAATAGAAAGAGACTGTTTTTAAACACTAATAAAAACAATGAAATTGTATTAGACGCAATGTGTATGCTCGGAAATACGAATATTCAACATCAATATCTTTTTATATATTTAGTTATTTATATATTTTGAAGGATGATATGTTAAACATCAACCAGAATTTTTGCTGTTTTTGTCAATTCTGAAAGATCAACAATCCCAAAATTTTGTTTTAATTCTCGTTAAAAGTTTTTCCTGCCTGACTCGAAAGCGTCAATGTACAGGGTTAAAATACAAAAACAAACAAACAAAAACAACAAAAACTGAAAGATAAATCTAAATTCATTTTATATTTTATTGCTTTTGTGCAAATAACTGAATATAATGCTTAATGAGCCTACGTCAATTTGATTTTACCAAGCGTTTAAAATAAAAAAAACTTGTTCATCTTTTAAAAAATTAATAAAGAAAATACGCTTTATAAAAATGGCAGTTGTCGATTTGCGTGGCAGTTCATCTGCTTCTAATTTCCTGTTTTCGACGTACTTTGTAAAGAGGTCACAGTTCCTGATTATTGTTGTTTCCAATTCCTTCTGCTCTGGTAACATGTTCACACGCAGTCTTGAAATTTCATTCAGTCTTATCATTGGCCTTTTTTGTTTCTTTCCTACTCCCTGGAGGCCATTCGCCACTGTTGTACTATCGCAATAAATCATGTCTGATTTCCCCTCTACTTTGTTTTTCAGTGCCACATTGGGCGCGCTCTCCTGTTTCTATGTTCATAGTCTTTCTTTTACGCCCCAACTGGTTGGTACTCTCGTTATCATGAGTTTGGCGCAAAGAGGTCAAATGTCTGAGTCTTACACACATGTGTATTTTTTGTGTATTTCGGATGCAAAAGTGGAGCTCCACGACATTGTTATAAGTAAATTTTGTGTCATAATGCTAGAAAACTTGTAATTTTACACTTTCATGGATGAACACCCGACACTATGAAGTATCTATTGTTTCAGGTCATTTCTTAATATGTTCAGACAATTATGTAAACATGTTGTGCTTCAGGCATAATACTTGGTTGAACAATAGCGAATTCTAATTCGTTTGTTTTTTTGGTAAGTCAAATAATAGTATAATGTTATGTTACAGAAAGTTGCCAGGTCGTTTACTACACATAATACAGAATGAGTGATGATGATTTATCTCAATATATAAAATATGTTCAATGATATTTTCCGAAATCTTTGAAAAATGAACAATTTAAAAGCATTCAGATATGGCCAATGTAATGTCGTATAAAAACATTACTATCTGCAGGGAAACCGAAAATTTTACAACTAAAGCTATGTTTTTTAATTAAAAAGATCGTTCCAGTCGTATCTTCATCATTAGTACTTCATAAAAAGCAAAAGAAAAGTGTTGGCAACGTAAATGTACCTTGTCGGTGACGTCGTATCCTTTGCAATGTCGTTCCAAGGAATGTCTATAGTTATGCTCTTACCACTGTGAGCAAGATGATTCCTTTTAGCTGTGATAGGTTCTGAAATTCCCATTAAGCTTTCCACCAGATTTGGGCCAGGTTTTACCAAATTCCAACTAGGTTTTTGCTAATACGCAAAGTAGTTTGTACAGAGACAATATAAGACAATTCTCCCCCCCTAGGTCTTTTATCCAGCCAATAGCCGGTTACCCTTTCCGTCCCGATGGGATCGACCACTACACCAATACACTAGCAAGCTCCTCTGACCTGGGGTCAGCAGAACGCGAAGCCCTCCGCGACAACACATACAGGAGAGATAAGGGACAAACACGCCCACGGCGGGACTCAAACCCGCGACCCTTCGGACTGAAGGTTGAGTCGGCTGACGCTGTTAGCCACGTCGGCCATCCAGGACGACCTAAATAAGATTAAATCTTCAAAAGTAATTGTATCCAACACGTGTCCGTCGGTTCAGGAAGAGGGTTTGGTCTATCATTCGAGACAAGTGCAATGTCATTGTGATTGATCTACTTGGTGCGAACTTACCACTCTTTTTTTTTCTTTCTTCGAATACTCTCGGAACATTCTAAGAGAATCATAGAAGTGAAGGTTAAGTGCTACCTAAAATGCAATTCGATGAGGGTGGATGTTAAAACTCTCAGGCCCTATAAGCAGTTGATTGATTCCTCTTGGGAGGATGAATGGAGTGGCGCTATTTAGTCGCATTTTTTAGATTATTCTGAAATACTTCAGAAATTTCTTTTGTTGGGGAGCGGGTCCAGATACACGTTGAATTACCAGTCTACCTTTTCGGCATATCACGAATCATTAAGACCTAATTTCTTTGATTTACAATAATTGTACCTAATTTTTTAATGAAATAAATATATTTTATAAACTTGCACAGTACAAATAAAAAACTGAACATGAAAATATCCAGCAGATGCACCATTATGTATAATATGGGACAGCAATGCAACCTCTTGAAAACAATTTTAATGCATTACCCATTTTCTTGAGGGTTTTAATTCGAAATATAAAGATAATTTTCAAATACTTTACCGAGAACGCTGTTTTATAAAATATAGTTAACTATTAATATACAAATTAAGTGTGTTGAAATCTTGAAGAAAATTCAAATTGAACATGACTGAAGGATTTGGACATAAAATTCGGCTTATCGATCTATCCTACTACTGGAGACCGCTACTTAAACAAATCAATAGGGCAATTCTGGATTCAATGAAACGCAAAATTGACAAACTGAAAATGAAATTCTATTATCTTGACTCATATTTTGAATCTCCACAATTTTACTCTACCAAACTGTGCCACTTTTTCTTGCCTAATGCATAGTATTGACCATGCATTAGGCAACCAATGGTCTTAAATAGAACACCCAAGGGTTGTGAATTCTGCATATTTATTTCCAAAAACTAAAGAAAGTTTGCGAACATTTAAGCACTGACGTCTCGCAACGGTTGGTGGAGTCCGGAAGCGAGCTGATACGAGGGCAAGGAGTTGCTGGTTATGCATTAGATAGCGCCCTCGGCTGTTACAGCTAAAGTTATCGTTAAATATGCCTTGAAGTACGGTGAAAGAATACAAAGTTCTAGAATGCTGATGCAAATACATAATCAGAGAATGTACTGACGGAAATATATGCTCGTAATATTCGTTCACCGGGAGAGGTTGCTCAATGCATCAACTATGTCACTGCAGTGACTCTGACCGGGAGGTCCTAGGTTCGAGTCCCGACGGCGGCAGGTTTTCGACACTAGCTGGTCAGTTTGGTTGCATTTAGTCACTGTCTGGAGGAGAATTCTAGCGGCCGGCTGCTCTGATCCGAAGTTTTCGTGGTTTCTCCTGATCAACACTAGGCGAATGCCGGAGCAGTACCCTAACAAATGGGCCACGGACCGCGCACGATCTTTCCTTCCTTTTCCTATCCTCATATCTTACTCACATGTACTTCGCTTACATACACTACACCACTACACATGCCGGGAGACCGGTTGGGAGCTTAGAGCTTGTCCGGCTGGGCGCGGTGCCCCGCTGATGGGAGATACCTGGTTGAGGAAAATCCCGCTAGTCGACGATAGGTCAGCGCCGGATCTCGCCATCCAGCGTGGGAAAATCACCGCCATCTCACGATGAAAAACATACACTATACTTACGGGAATAATGGCTTCCGTAGTTTACGCGCCCAGAATCGCTAACAACCAATCAATTAATTTTCGTTACTTGTTTAGTGGTGAAACTAGTAGCAATTTCCCTTGGTTGGGGTGGAATAAAAAACAGTATGTGCTGGATGCAATAAAATATCACCTTAAAATGTACAGAAATTATTTAACGTTATTAAGAACTTCGAGAGCTAAATCTCACTCAACTTTTCGATATTCATTAACTTTTTCCCTATCTTCGACTTTTGGTTGTCAATATTCTCTTCGCCGCCGTCATAAACTCTCTTGTTGTGATTTATTTTCCTACTGTTGACGCTACTATTTATTTTTCTACAGCTGCAGTTTGCGTTCTCGCCTTCAGCTTAGTTGTCGCGGGCAGTTTCTTGTTATTACTCTACAACTAGTGTTCTTCGTTTTCCCGAACCATTCAGGCAAATGGTAGAGTAGATTGTCAAATTTGCCGTGAACTGACCTCCTTTCAAATCGTGCTATAACGGCAGGCACCGGGCGTAAATCTGGTCGTCTCAGTTTTATTGCTTGTGTGATAAGCGCCAGCTGCAATTAGATGAACTTACGATCGACACCGTTTGTTCGATGCTGTGCAGCGAGGTATTTCATTCAGCACTGCTATGCCAATGGGAGTTTTGTATGTTGTGCGTCTACCATATTGTATTATTCACTTGAGAATCTACATCTTGCGAGTATTTTACAGTTCTCGCATCCCAAATCTCTATCTCCCATATCATTCCAGTCACTTTCTTGACCACTTCTTTGCGTATCTTCAATAACCTAATTCTGCCATTCCTCGCTGGGTCTTTTTTTGTTCTCGAAAGAAAACCTTTTTGGGCCATCTGCCGTAATCACGTGACCAAACCATTGGACCAACAAAAAATGGCTGTCCTAAATATTCAGGTCATTCGTTATTGATGGGGGAGATTGAGCCAATCATATGTTACTACTGGGGTTGCCCTACACAAACATCAAGCTCGAGGCGGAAATCTAATCCACGAATACACTCTTCGAACTGACGTAGTTATGGTGCTCTCGGCTTGCGGACCATTCACAATGAAAACATTAACGTAGATGTGACGACATAAAATAGTAGATTAACGTGCATTTGAATATTCATTACAATCTTTAACGTAAACGTGAAGACAACCTCTTATCATTTTAAATAACATATTGGTATAATAGATGTACTATTGAGAATTTCTTTTAAACATACGTACGTAAGTAAATAAATTGATGCGATCATGCTATGGCAATAAAATGATATGCTATGAATGACTCTATGCGATGATGTGAGTTTCAATGAAGGCAATTGCCTCTTACTAACTACATTGGCTTCTGCCTAACGAAAACCAGATGTTCTTTGAATGTTACGGTACACATATTGTGTGATTTCGAACGCCGTTATCTTAAACATGAAAGCTGTCTGAACTATCACGTCTTCGTTTTATGTTTTATATAAATGCTCCCACGTTTAGGTCTGAATGGATCTGTCGAACAAAATGGCACCAAGTTTTTACCTGCACCTTACATTTATTTTTCCACTTTATCGTGAATGGGTTTTTAGTAACTGCGGCTTCTTGTTTGTTTTTTCGGTGCATTTTATATTGTATGTATTAATGGAATTACTTTTACCTGCATTACTTTACAGTAGATATCATGATACTCTATTTTGGCAAAAGCAGTGGTCATTCACACTAAATTTCGTTCAGCTCCCCGGAAAACTACTTGTTGGGTAAAAAGTACACTCTCTAATTGGACAATATAGAACATTTCTAATAGTTGCAGGAATTTGTGATGCTGCATGATGAAGACGTACAAAAATGAAGCCATATAATTCAGGTGTATTTTGATCACCTCACACTCACAAATCAGTCTAAACGTATCAAAATTCGATAGTCTTGGTAAATAAAGCTGACAATATTGGTAAAGGGGTTCGTAAATTAGAACAGAAGTATAATGAGTACCTCCGAACTTAATGATTTGTCCATTTTGGAAATGTTTTAAGTACTACTATTGATTCAAATCAGAAGTAAAGCATTTGGATCTAATTATTATGATTGAGGTAGATTTGTATCTATAACTATGCGATAAATGCGATGATAGTCTACTTTGAAGCGAGAAATATGTTAAATCTAACGTAGTATATAATTTTAATATTTTCCTGCCAGAAAACTTTCTGAAGTCCATGTAAAGGATTTTGTAATTGGAGAATGAGATAACAAATATTTCCAACATTAAAAACCCACGTGGACACTAGTGACTAGGGCTGCCAACAATGTTCATGGAAAAGGGGGGACACTCGATAAGGGGAAAAAAACAACCAAAAACCGCATCAAGACATTTCTTTTTTTAAGTATTTAATTTAAACTATCATCGTCTCTAATTCTCTCTTCTCTCCATTTGCGATTCAAGTGAAAATATTTGTTCACAAAATGCAGATGTTGATCTGAGTGTCTCTTTTTGATTTTAGTCGCTAGACAGAGGCGCTAACGTGCATGCGTAGGTCGGCATTCAGAAAAAAGGATATTCATGTTTTGTATTCAAAATTAAACAATAAACATTTAACGTAGCAAATGTTAGTCATGTGTTAAAATAAATTAGAACAAATGTTGAAATTTACCAAAAGGAGGACATTTAAAATGCAAAGGAGGACGAGAGGACAATTGACGTCAATAGAGGACTGTCCTCCAAAATAGAGGACGGTTGGCTACCCTAATAGTGACTTTATTGGTGTATTCCAGTTGCATATGCAATTGTGTATTATTGAGTGTGCTGGAATATCAGTAATGGAGTAATAATGGTTTGCAGAGTCTGACAGAGCTCGCATTTCGACTTGCGTAAATTCACACGATATCGCACTCGGAACCCTCTTCACAGCGCATAACTGTTATCTAGCGGGTTCACATGGGGCCTTGTGATAATCAGACTCTTCAAACCCTTTATTTACTTTAGAGATCAAATGTCACTTCGAAGGGGACACGAGGATAAGATTTACCTCTCATCCATTGCAACTGTAACTGTGTCGTCAGTGTTGCATCTTACATTTTGATATATTTCACAAATTCATTATTGTCTCCACAGAGTATTTTTTGCTCACAAGGTTATGGTACCTATTATGTTTTAAGATGAAATAAAATTAAAAGTCGGAGTTATTGTCGAAGTGAAATATGAATTATTCTTGGTCTAACTGCTATTGCGGTTTTACTAGTTTAGTTGTCAACATAATAATAGACATATTAATTATTCGTTATTAATTATTCAAAATTTATCACTTCCTTTCAATTTGTGATGTAAAAATGGTTAGATTAAGACAGGTATGTGACAAGTGCTTTTAAGGTATTGCGTCGTTTCCATAGACGCCACCAATCGCAATGCTGAAACACTCGTGCACAATTTAGGAGTTTCGCAGCTCAGAATTCATCCCTTTACGTGGTCCATGTAGAACTATGTACGTCTTCAGTCAATAGATAACATTATGGCTAAATGCGAAGTACTTTAGGTGTACATCAGTACATCAATCCTATCTATGTGCTAAGCGGACCGTAGAAGTTATGTCACGCTCGCCGTGGGTAAAATAATTACCCGTAACATTGAAACAGTTAAGGCTTGTTCGGAGTTCTCTTAGTAATTCTATTTATTCCAATGGCATAAAGAGCACCCTGCTATACTTCGATTTTTTTAACGTGGCGTTTCAAGGTCAAGTGCGAAAAAAGTGAGAGGGAAGTCAGACTCCAATAGGGAGATGCAGCGTCATTACAGCTCCCTCTTTTTCGACTTCCTATTGAAATCTGCCTTTCCTCTGCGTATTTCGTCCGTGACTTTGAGACGCCACGTTAATAGAATCGAAGTAGACGTTCAAATTCCCAGCATTTGTAAATACCGTAAACCTAAATTTCTTATGGAATGTCTTGGCCCCGTGTAGGAAATACCTATTGAAATCAAGATTGAAATATGTGCCAGCATTAGAACTTTAATGTTACAATTAGTTCATTCAAATACATCTACTTAAGGGTCTTTGTAATTATTGGCCACAGATATCATAGTAATAACTCAATTACAAATCAATTTTTGAATAGGTCATATTAATGAATTTGTATATTTTTTTATGTGACAATTAAAATGTCTCAGTTATTTAATATTATTTGTTTAGGCATAGTATTGATGTTCGTTCAGAAAATTTAATTTATTTATTTCAGAGTTTAACATTGTTAAAAAAAACTACTTTATGTTGCCCCAAAATTCTAATAGTTTATATAATTTTATTTCTATAAGTATATATTTATTTTTATACTTGTCCCGATCTTCAAAATACTTTTCTGTTAAATTCTCTCTTTCAAAAGGCCATCAATTTCTCTCAACTAGCTGTGTTTACGTCTTCCTCTTTTGTAACTGCCCACAGGAAATCACTCTAAAATAATTTTTGGAATTATATTTCGTTTCATTCTTATAAGATGTTCAAACCATTGTAATTACGTATATTGAATAGCGTATAAAATTGTATGTAGTACTTTATTTTATATTTTTTAAATTTATTTTATTTAATTTTGATATCCTGGATGACCTTAAATCTTCATTTTTTTAATTTACACATTTCTGATCCATGTAAAACAGTACTTTCCAGTAAATTTATATATCCTTAATTTAGTTTCTTTTATTATATCTATGTCGTATATCCACTTCTTGATTTCCATTCTTTATTATTTCTACTCCCAAGTATTTAAGTTCTGAACAACATTTTATTTTTCCTTTTCCACACTGTAAATTTTTTTCGTACAGAAATTTTAAATAGATTAAAATTTCGCTCCAAACTTAATAGATGTTTTAATTTTATGTTCAGTTACTTAACGTAAGGGGGAAAAGGAGTGTGTGACGCCTGAGGGACAAGTACAACCTGCGCACTTTTTCGTGATCTTCAGAATCCCCACTCACTGTTTTACTACTGAATATAAAGGTACCAACGAGAGTGGTTGGAAACATATGAAAACTAGAAATGTTTGCTTCTAAGCAATAGAAAACTTATTTGTTTCGGAAAACGAACTACGGAATGAATTTTAGTGTTATTGACGAAATAACGGTGGCCCCACTTAACTCCTCTCGCAACTAACAATTACAGAGTTCTACCAAATTTACGCCTGAACGTGTGCATTTGAAGTAAATTGCATGGGTCGGTGCAAGATAGTCCAAACCAACTTTTACAAAATGTTTGTCAGAAAGATGAAAATCAGAGTTATTTTTGTAAATATAGACCTGTCGTCTTAGTTTGTTTGCACTTTCGTACTATTTTCTAAACACTGTAGTTCCATGAATGGGTTTGAGTCTAGTTTCGATTTTAATGTTTTGTTTTGTGGGTTTTTCTTTAGACATTAAGATTATTATTTTTAACATTTTTAAATCAAAGTTTACACTATCTTTTCAATCTTTTCAATTGTGTTCAATTGTCCCCCAATCTTTTCAATTGTGCAGTTTACACATTTTGATCACTCGCTTCACGAAGTAGTATTTCTTTGTCAGAACTCAACGACGCGTTATGCCGGCCCAGAGTGCTTAGGTTGCACTGCTGGGAGATGCGCAACGTTATCCTCCTCTTCGTGAATCACAGGCTTCCTGCGTGGTACAATACCCTCTACTCTGGTATTGCATGCTCTTGGGGAGACCTCATCGGTGCGAGACGGCGCGCTTCGTTGTCTTCAAACGACGCCGTCACCGTTCCCCCTCCACCACGCCGCTCCCTGCCCTCCTTCCCCTCTGCCCCTCCCCCTCCGCCGCCCGTCTGCTTGTCGGAGCATTCGTCGCGTGTTTATCTGGAGATCCAGCTCGGCGCAGTCGTTTCGCCCGACGAAGTTGAATGTTTGCAACTCTCTGCCTTGTGAGCGGAAGGCGGAGTTAACCGGAAGTTAATGCTCTCTGGGACTGAAATTCTATTTTCAGCGTTTCTTTTTCCGAGTGAGGTAGTTCAACATTTTAGTGTGTCGAGTTGCTCGGGACATTTCACTGGCATGTTGCGCGTGGGATGCAAGCTTTTGTTAGCTCGAGTCCTGCACTGTTTGAAATGGCGCTACGGAAGCCTTGTAATTCTTGATTTTCCTCTTTTCCTTAGAGATTGCTTCGATCGAGACTTCCTTGGTGCAACTGCGTATTGGATTGTTATACTGAATAGATTGCTGGTTCGAACCCTGTCTAAATTATGGTTTAGACGAAAATTCATCTTCCGCTACCCTTTGAAAGGGAAGTAAAGCATGTCCATTATAGCAGGTTTACATATAATAAAAGAACGTAAAATGTTAATGTTGCCTCTGGACAAATTCTTAAGCCGACGCTCACGAATTTCATGCCAGTCGTTCACTACCAAAAGGCGTTCTGGGGTTAGACCAGTTTCGAATCATATCGTTATCGTATCCTGGGGCGTCGCTCCGCCCTGATATTTTCCATATATCCAATACTTTACTTACATTTTCATTCGTAACTGAGGGTAGTTTCAGTGTATCGTATTTTAATGGAATTTAAACTGTGAAACGATAACCCTGTGTACACAAACATTATTTGGCGTCCTTCATTAATCATAAAGTAAGAAATTAATGGGAAAGGAATGTTATGATGATACTTTCGAACTGGCGGGAAGATGTAGGAATTCGATTTCCCCGCGGGTCTGCATTTTCAGTTACTTTCATAGCTACGAAGAGGGCCAGTTAACATGATGTTTGCTATCTCTGCTCTTACAGTCGCCACCTTCTACGTGCCTATCGTGTTTTTAAAATTTGTTCTCAGAGTATATTTTTGAATTCATGCGAGACTTACGAGCTTGGACTTAACTTGACATTTTAAAATTTAACACGTGCACCGGTTAACTTCTATAAAAATGTCGTGGCACTAATTAAAATTCCGTGGAGGTTCACACTTCTTTTAAAGCCCTCCCAAAGTTTACATGCCGTTAGATACGATATTTAGTAGTACCGCGAAAAACTTCGTAAACAAACTAATGAATGAAATAGGAAATGAAGAACATTTATGACTAACTTTCTGTACGAGATTATGAATTTATTAAAATTCTCCTCACTGCAGTGCCTCTAACCGGGAGAACCTAGGGTTCGAATTCCGATGGTGGCTGGATTTTCGACACTAGCTTGTCAACAAGGTCGGATTCAGCTGCTGTCTGGTGGAGAATTCTAATGGCTAGCTGCTCTGATCGGTAGTTTTATGTTTTTTCCGATCAACACGAGGCGAATTCCGGAGCCTTACCCTAACAAACGGGTCACGGACAGCGAGGAATCTTTCCTTCCCCTTCCTTTTCCTATCTCCACACCTTACTTGCACACGCTCACCTGCACTACAATACCACATATGCCAGGAGACCAGACGGGAGCTTAGAGGTTGACTCGGATGGGGTGGTGCCTCGCTGGTGGGAGATACCTGGTTGGGGAAAATCCCCGTAAGCACAAGTAGGTCGCTGCCGGATCTCGCTAACAGCGGGGGATGATCACAGCCACCTCCCGCGATTAAAACGTTCAGTACACTTACGGCACCAATGACCTTAGCAGTTAACGCGCTCGGAACCACTATCGAATCAATGAATCAATAAAACCCCGAGCGGCCTATTATATAGGAACTCCCAGTATTTTAAAGATTGTGTAAAGATATCGAAGCAACGCGTTTCCTGATCTGAGAAGAGACATTCAACTAGCCACTTGTTAATTTGAAGAGAGATGCTTATCTCACCGCTTATGAGATTCTCTCTCACATGTCAGTGTTCGGGAAATGGCCTCCGCGTGCGTTGCAAAACGAGTTAGGCGCACAGTTATGCCTACAGAGAGCGTGTGCGGATAGCTGTAATATTAATTTTGCGCGCAGGTGCTTCCGGCTGGATCGACAAACACACTCAGTGGATTCAGTGCGCGAGCAGAACCTCTAAAATTGTGGGCGTTCCCGATACTTGAAGTTGCTTTTATTATACGTTAACCAGGACCGGTTTATCGTAATGGTGCATGTGACACCTTCCATGTCCTGCTCTACAAATGGCCCTTGTTAATTGTTTCTACAAAAATACCTTTTCATCTTATCTTTTCCGTGCGATGTGGCCAACGCAAGCATCTAAACCCATCCAGACAATTTTCTCCGAAGTTGAAATTTTCCGATTGAGGTGTACAAACTCCAAACTCTGCACGTTTGAAACGGAAATTTCCAGTTTTGGATGTACTTTACATGGAGCTTTAAACAATTTTCAAAATTTTCTCAAAAATGGCTCCAAAATTTTTGATTGCGCTTTTTTTTGATCTAGTAACTCAAAAGTTAAAAAAAAATGGCGCAGGTCTAATTTTCATTGAAATCTCTAAATTTTTGAAAATTGCATATGTTCAAACTTTTTTCTGCGTCATCCTACAAGTTAATATTGAGAGAAATTTTCATTAATGAAATCTGTTCTTCAAAGATCTTGAAATAAGGTAATGTATAATTTTTCAAATATCTTACTAGTTTTCGCATAATTTTGCATGAAATATAGGCAATTAAAAAAATATTTTCTCTGAAACGGCTCCGATAATTTACTTTAATTTTTATCCTCAGATCATTAGACGCTTAAAATACTGCGTTGGTTTAATTTTCGGCAAACTGTATTTTCGAAAATTGCAAAAAAATAAAATGCTTTAGTACAATATTGATGATAAAAACTTGCTCCTCAATTAAATCTTTAAACTTATTTTAAAATAAGGTCGTCTTCAATTTCTCGATAATATGTGTAATTTTTGCTGGAAGTCAAGAAAATTTATAATTTCTTCTTAAAGGCGTCTCCAACAATTTCCTTTGATTATTTTCGGATAGAGAACATGACGAACAAGACACTTAGAAAATGGGGCAGGTTCCATTTTTGGCGAATTCTTTGTTTTGTAGGTTCATATAATAATATACTGTGTAGCGGTTACAAATAATGCGAGAAAATATTTTCCGTTGTGGCACTAGGAGTTCCGGCTACGGGTCCCTTATAATCAGGGTCGGATAACGCTTTCAAGTGCTCCCTGAGTATTCAGTAAAAATATTATCTATATATTCAATATAAATCACCTCAAGGCGAATACGAATATAAATATTCATACTATGGGATAGTTATTAGTTTCAGAAAATGAAATTCTAATAATGGTGCGTTAACATGTTTTTTTCGCATGGCACAATTTTGTTCTGTTCATTATTTCCTTTGAAACTCTCAACGTTGACTTTTCCTTGCTGATTGTTTGTGGGGACGTGCTGCGTCGTATCGTGAAATGTCATTTGTCCCGCTACCGCCAGGGTTCATTTGCATACCTCGCTTTTCCACATCGCCGTAATCTACTACCGTTGTTCGGACGCGTTACTCACCTTCCGGTAGTCTTTCAGCCCTTGCGCGCCTTCCTCGGAGTTTCCTTGTTCTCGAAGCTCGCGTTTTCTCCTCACTTCGCCCTCGCCCTCGCCCTCGCCCTTGCCCTCAGCCCCCGACCTCGTTCACACAAACGGACGTATAAAGCAATAGTCAGACCATTAATGCTCTACGCATGTCCCATCTGGACCAATGCATCTATTTCTAACATTAATAAACTTCAAATTGTACAAAATAGATTCCTCAGATTAGCAACACATGCCCCATGGTTCATCTCTAACGCCCAACTTCATAAAGAACTGAATATATTACCGATCATCAAACATATTGCCCATCTTTCCAATAATTTTAATCCCACCTAAATTTTTTGGAAGGCAGATGAAAATTGTATTTTCAATTGTTTGCTCTAAGAAAATAAAGTGTATTTATAAGTTTCGTAGAGTTTAGATTTTCATTGAAACCTCTACATTCAGAAAATTCCGAATTGTTTTATATTTAAAACATAAAGTATTTTCGCTTTTAAATTATTTAGAATTTTGTAATCACCCAAATTTCATGATTTTTGCTTAAAATGTAAGGAAGTGAACTCCAGATATTTGTAGGTTGTTATTATTAAATGGTTTTATAGTTTAAATACTTAAGTTTAATAGATACAATGAACACTGATCAAGATACTTAAGATCACTTAAGATAATCAATACAATGAACACTGCCGTCATTTGTTCATTATTTCATTGAAAGGGTTGCAGTAGATGTATTGAAAGAATTCGATATTTCCACTTCATGATAATATGTGAGATTGAGGTTATTGTTAGAGAAGGTCAAGTATCCATTTTCTGAAGTTGAAAGAGTATTTTAAATACAAAGTTTAGTAAGGGGATATACATGCAATGTCCAACAATCGTCTGAAACATATATCATTCCATAGTAGTGATTTTATTGTTCCTCAATTTGTCTTCCATTGGTCTTGCAGACAATACCGGACGACATGGCACAATGTTGTTTTTTCGGTTTATCATAGAGTGAATATAAAGAACTTTTCTATAGCCATATCCCACACGTACGTAATTTTCGGCATGTATCCTTGCTGCTTGAAATTTTAAGGTATGTCCGAACTTTTCAAGCCATTTTTCAACCAAATTGAATCTTGCGGCTTGGTTGTTTTCTGCGTAACTTCAACTGTAGTAAATTTATGATGCTATTCACTTAAAAAATAGGAGTAATATGATTAAGAGGAGGAAATGGCTCAATATTCCACCGGCTTAGGGGGCTAAGGGCATCATTACAACATCTCTGACCGGGAGGTCCTAAGGTTTGATTCCCGACGGTCAGTTAGTTCCAATCCGAAGTCTAGAGGAAATTTTTAGAGGCCGGCTGCCCTGATCGGTACTTTTTCGGGGTTTCTCCGATCAACACCAGACGAATACCTGAGCCGTACTCTAACAAACGGGCCACGGATCGCGCGCGTTTCCTTTCTCTTCTTTTTCCCCTCCACACCCCCTCACTTACACACACACGTACATGCACTACACTACCACACATGCTGGGAGTCCAGTCGGGAGATATCTGGTTGGAGAACCCCGCTAGTGAACATGTAGGTCGCCACGGATCTTACCAGCCATCGAGAGATGATCACCGTACCCTCATGGAGAAAAATGTGCACTACAGTTACTGGACAAACTACCTTAACAGTTGACGCACTCGGAAAGACCCAATAATCATTCAATCAATCTCAGTATGTCGCATAATCCAACAAAGAGTATTTCAAAGTTATAATGATGTATAAAAATATTAAGAATGGGGTAATTCTGAATGCTCTACTACTTTTCAGATATTATTATTTAGATATGAATAACCGAATGCTTTTTTAGTAGTTACAATAATTAACTAACCTGTAAGTAAGAGCGCGGCGTACAGAGTACGCCACACCACGTTTCTGAGCTTTTATTTCCTAAAATTCCGATAAGCCGAAAATGCCGACTAATACCCTACCGTCAGTTGTTGCTTTACGGGTTGTGAGTCAATACGTATTTTTCTTTTCGTTGGGTAAGGTGTGTGCGAACTCTTTCCCTTTTCTAGTGCACCTAGGAGCACTTTGTACGCCACGCGCCTAGTTATGTATTGAATGTTTTTTATTTTTACACTAAAAAGTGTTTTTAGCACTAGTAGTGTTCTTTTAGATACAAAGTTTGGAATGGAATCACATTTGAAAGATCAGATCGACGACGACTCGTCAGATTATGCACCGGAAAATGTACAAATGTCGGATCACGACAGTAAATCTGAAGAAGATACATGTAACTTCACGCTACAATAATCATACCGATAGCGGTTGCCATGAGATGTCTGAAAACAACGGACAATACTTTTCTAAAATGAACACAATAGATCGTCCTGCAAGAAACAATTGCAAGAAATACAGAAGTAGAAAAACACGCCCTTGAAAAGTAAATTTTCTAGAACAACAAAAAAATATACATTTTGAAGAAAACTTTTTCCGCCGCATAAACAAAACTGGCGAATAACGTGAAAGACGAACTCTTTAAATTCATTAATTTCATAGACATGTTAGATGAAATAGTTTTGTACACGAACAAGCACATCCTGAAAAAGAGACTTTCTGGTAGACTGGAATTTTGTAAATTTATCAACAAGTTTTGCCTACATTTTTGTTTACTTTGCTAAAAAAACTATATAATGAGAACGTGATCTAATAAAATATTTAGCACAACACTATATTTTGTAGTTACATTTTTAAAGGTTTCACTTACAGCAAAATAAAATGGCGTCCCTTACGCCATGCGCGCCCGTTTACGTGAGTATTGCTCGCGCGTTCACTAGGTTAACTTGCTTCACAAGTAATAAAACTATCAAATTCATTCAGTAATTGAGTAAAAATCAAAGTGAAAATACATTGCAATTCTAACATATTATTGTCACTTGTTTGTATTACTATTTTTGTCCTTTTTGGGAGTAGGGTCTTCATTGTTATAATATTTTAAATATTTTTATTATGTTACTGTTAGTAATGTTCTGTACTACACTGGTTTAATTTTGAACTGTAGTAATACATCCTATAGAAGAGATGTATAAGAACGTAGAAGGAAGAAAGCAAATTTTCAACATAGCTCTTACTTAATGTTGTTCGAAGGTAATTTCGCCAATACAAATGTGAAACACTCGCCCCTTCATAAAATATCATTCCGACTTCTCTAATTATCATTAAGATTCTCTTCGTTTCACAGGCACAAAATATATTTACGAAGCAATGTATAGGCATACGGCCACATCAAAGGTGTAGCGAACGGGCAGAGAAGCGCGTGGGGCGATGTGTTGCGCGGGGTGCGTCTTCGAGCGACGCAGGCGCAGCTAACGAAGGCGGCCAATTAGCTCATAGTCTGTGCCGCCAGCGCAGAAATAATAAGGCACCCTGGGGCGGGTGCGCGAGCGGAGGGCGTGGCGTGCCTGGCCCTGCTCCCTGTCCTGTTCTACTCCCGTTCCTACCTCCTGCCTCGTTCTTCCTCAGCTCCCTTTCCCCTCGCCCCTTTCCTCGTTCTCTCCTTGCTCTCCCTTCCTCGTGCTCCCCTCTTCCCTGCTCTTCCTCGTTCTTCCGCCTTCCTGCCTCGCTCTTCCTGTTTCTTCCCTGCTCTTCCTGCCCTTCCTTCCTGCCCTTCCTGCCTTCCTCGCCTCTTCCTCGTTCTTCTCCCACCCCGCCCTGGCCTCGGCTCGGTTCGTCTGCTCCGCCCTTGCCGACTTGCGTCACACCACCCCAAGCCTACCCCACGCGTCATCTCTATAACGTTGTTACCAGACCTTTGAGTTCGTGGATGAAGGTTCAAGAGTAGAGCACACCACAATAAGCGTCTCCGCCAGATTATGAGGAAATTGCTTACTGTTTGTAGCAACACGGCTCGCGCCACCGTGGCCTGACATCAGGTTATCTGTCCAAGTAGCCTCGTGGAGAGAAAATATCAGTCTATTATTTTCCGTTGCAATGGCGCCGTCCAAATGCTGCGGCAGCTTGTTAGTCAGATTATTAGTAATGTTATTATCCTCCAAGAAAGAGGATGACGACACAAAATTTGAAATGTTTGTTAACAACAATCACAAGGCTATTATATTTACTTTTCTATGCCACCGCCCTAATTGTATCTCACGAGTAAATCCAGAGCCGATTCCGTCTTCTGCGGTGGTGATGAACTGCATCATCCCAACGAGCAAACGTCCGTCTGAGTGAAGGGTAGCGGCGCTCTGCCCGCGCAGCGCAGCTCAATCCCGATGTAGCACAGGTGTAGTGCAGGTGCAGCCCAATGAATCGCACACGCAGAAACTACCACGCGCAGATGCCCAGTGTTCCCGCGCTGGATGGCACGAAGAGAGGAATGAGCGGGGTGAAGCGAGGGTGGGAGCGGGGGCGGAGCGGGGGCGGAGCGGGGGTGGAGTGGGGCGAGTGGGGTGGAGTGGGGTGGAGTGGGGTGAGCGGGTGAGTGGGGCGGAGTGGGGCGTGAGTGGGGTGAGTGGGGTGGAGCGGGGTGGAGCGGGGGTGTGAGTGGGGCGGGAGGGCGGAGTGGGGCGGAGCGGTGAGTGGGCGAGTGGGGCGGAGCAAGTGGAGCGGGGGCGGAGCAAGGTGAGTGGGGGCGGAGTGGGGCGGAGCAAGGGAGTGGGGCGATGGGGGCGGAGTGGGGCGAGCAAGGAGTTGGGCGGAGCAAGGGAGCTGGGGGTGAGTGAAGTGAGCGGGCGTGAGCAAGGAGTGTAAGGAGCGGGGGCGGAGCAAGGAGCGGGGGCGAGCGGGGAAGGAGCAAGTGGAGCAAGGAGCGGGGTGAGCGGGGCGGAAGGGGGCGGAGCGCGGAGTGCGAGGCGGAGCAAGTGGAGCGGGGCGGAGCGGAAGCGGAGCGGGGGGCGAAACGAAGCATTTTAAACGGGATGGAATGATAGAGAAGATAAGGTCAAGGGACGGGAGTGAGGGGGGGTCGAGGAAATTTTTGGTGACGTTAATCATATATATATATATATATATATATATATATATATATATTGGTTATATTTATTATTATATGTATAGCAGAGGCGGATTTAATGGACTGTTTCCCAGCTGGACAATGCAAATCAAGAAGATGCGGTGCATTATGAGTATTTAGCACCCACTGTTACCACATTTCCAAACTTCTTCCATTTTTATCTAAACGTTGTGATGAAACTCATTTTCGACTTCACCCGCCATTGGTCGAGAGATTGCTAACGATTTCTCTACGCTATGCTATGCAAAATTCCTCACATTTTATCTAGCTAACGTAAATTTGTACATTTGCAAACTCGTATTCCAAAACTTACCATTCCGTTCTTACAGATTTATATTGGAATTTAATTGTTTATATTATGTGGCTTATTGTGTAGTATTAATTATCCTACAAAAAAGGGATTATACATAAGCCAATGCACTATCGAATACACTGAACAAAACAAAATTAACCTACAAATTGATAATTATCCTTACGGATGGCAGCACTGGCGAATAACATTTTCCTTTCGAGCGATCCAAGCCCTGCATCGTGCACTGTGAACACTGGCGTCCAGGCAACACAATTTCTAGCGGCCTGTGTCATTCATCACCTATGTATCGTGGCGGTAGGTCACGTACTTCTCGCGGCTACCGCTAGATCCCAGCGCTAAAAAAGCACAAACATATGTTTTTGCACAAATTCCTAAAAAAAATTGTAGGTGGATCCGAAGACAAAACATCAGTTCCCTTTTCAGGAGGCCGAGCCGCGTGGAATCTGATTATGGACGGAGAGGTCTAATTCTGAATGGCATACGGATGCAGGTGACTCGAATACTATATAAGGATATTATTTAAATCCATTTTACTTAAATGGTAAATAAAAGAAGTTATATATTTCTTTGTTTAAATGCATGGATAACAGTTTATATTTAAGGGTCGTTAATCTCCATTTCATAATGTTCCTATACGCATTGTTTGATAATGGTAAATTAGGTTTACTTATCTTTTGTTGTATTGAGCCAAATATTGTAGCCGAGCCAAGTATAGGAACTTCCCTTGCTCGGGGCCACAGTGCATCCAGGGGTCTCTCCTTCCCTCCTGCTGGCGAGAGTGCGTTGCCTGGGGCCGCGACGGAGCGCGAGATTGCGGTAACATATTGTACCATTAGCGTCGTCACGCTAAAATTGCATGCAATCACAGGTCCGAAATATACATTTCATACACTCGGCAATTTGTCGCGGCGCTGCGTGGTGGTGCGGCCGTGGCGGGGGCGGGGCGGGGCGGGGGCGGGGGGGGTGGTCGAACGACAGCGCGCGCGTCAGAGGGAAGCGAGCCCTGGGAACGCCGCTCGAGGACCCAATGGTGGAGGGAGGTCGAATGATAGAGAGACGATGGGATGGTTTGGACCGACCGTCACGAGGATGTAGCTGCTGGTAAAGGACATGGCTATATTTCGATAAAAGCCGTATCGTTACTTTCGTTTTTTACACGTTCAGTATCGGAAACAATACCAAAATGATAAGGTCGTTGTTGATACAAACTATGGTGTTGTTACGGAACAAGACTAGGATTACTAAATGCACCGCAAATCAATTGTTTCACCACTACAAATTATTTCCCTCTGTGTCTCCAGTGCTTTGTATGGTAATTTTGGGAGAAATTTAAAAAATTTTCTAATTAATTGTAATGCGAATAATATATAATATGAAATGTAAGAGTAAAAATAGATGAATGGTGCTTCATTGTGAAGATGGGTGACACAATTTATGATGTGGAAAATAGAAATGTTTAAATGAATAGTAAGATATTCATTTCAATTTCAAATACTTTACAAATCACAAATCGACAAAAGGAGTATTCATATTTTAGGGTTTGATGTTATAGACATATTGAATTCAGGTTCTCTGATGCTATCTATAGCAAACTTTGCGAAATTAAAATAGCTGTGGGAGATGTTGACGCTTATTCGATAAATGAGAGGAGGTGAGCTGATAGAAAAACTCAGTGTGAGAAGAAACTGAGAACCACAGTCTTGTGTTCACAGAATGGTGACAGGTCAGACCTAATCTCACAATTGGAATCTGTGAGGTGATGGTAGGAATGAAAGCCCTTAAGGATATAAACGAGTGTAAGATTGGGTAGAATAATTTGACAAAAAACACCATAATAACGTGCGACAGGCAGGTCCGTCCACACTACGCTGAGCCAGGGCCTCCTATTAAACGTTGCGTCATTTCGAGGATGTACTATGCGATTGTAGTGAGACGCAATTTAAGTTTTCTTTTGTCACAAGTTACAGCCGTGCAATCAACATAGTTTTTCTTTTGAGCTCGCTCAACTGCAAGGTGTGCCACTGCAGAGACATCTTTCCTCTCTGCACTTCTGGCATATGATAATAGAGATTCCAGGCGATGAGGTTATGTACTTTGGGAATGGAAGCTCCTTGGGGGCACACTGGAAAGGGGATAGTAGCATAATGGTTCCGTCCAGTGCAGAGGCACGGTTTTGTTGTTCGGCCAATCCACAAGCTAAAGGGCTCTGTTGGGTTTCTCTACCTTTATGTTGCATCCTTCATTTCTCCGTCATTCTCATAATCATAATCGATAGTATCTACACATTATATCACTGATGGACAATAGTGACATTACCAATTAACACAATTCAAGAATTTTAGAAAATCCAGTAATAAATATTAACTAAAAAAACAGTAATAGTTATGAATAGATAGTAACTATTTTATTTATTAACATACTTAAATCGTGAACGCTTTTATTGAAACTATTACATCTTGTTTATATAAAAGTTGACATCCGACGAAAGAAGCAAACTACAGAAGTTAACTGAATTCACTAATTTCTTCCCAGAATTAAAATAATATTTAACCATTATTATTGTATTTGAATAAGTTGTAATTTTCATAATTGAACAGTTACTTTGTAACAAAATGCCATTTCACATTGATGGTATTTATTCTGATGATGCTTAAAATAAGTTGTTTTGTAGTTTACTTTGATCTTCTTCCAGTGACAAAGTACTCCTTTTTCCTTCCTCGCCGTCTCAATTTAAACAAAAATTTTTGCGATAAGAGAAAAATGGTTACATCTTAAATCGGGGCGTTCCTAGGGTAAAAACCCGTCCAAGACTTTAAACACGACTCCTCTCTCGGGTTTCCGCGTGTCCAACGCGCTTACGCGAACCTCGAAAACTTTTCCGGCACCGGGCGGATGGCGCTTCGCGCGGGCACGCCCCCCGGGGCCCTGGCGCCGGAGGGAGATGCCTGGGGCGTCGCCCCGCATTCCACGGGCGAGCGGGGCCCGCGGGTTTTGCGTCCCCGCCCACGCCGCTCTCCCCCCGGGGTCTTCACCGGGAGGGAGTTTAGTATCAACGATGCACGCATCCACCGGGAGGTACTGCGGGGCCCCGGGCGGCAGGTTTTTCGACACCAGCTTTTCAGCGGGCCGAATACCGTCGCTGTCGGGAGGAAATTTTGCGGGGCCCCTGATGGAAGCCCGGGTTTCCGATCAACACCAGGCGAATGCCGAGGTACCTTCCAGGGGGCCCCGGACCGCGCGCGATGTTTCCTCTTCCTTGTCCTATCCCCCCCTCACACACACACTTGCCCCAAATGCATTTACTACCACATTTCCGGGGAGACTGGTCGGAGTTTGGGTTTTACCCCGGCTGAGGGTCCCCCGCGGTTGGGGAGTCCCGGAGGGGTAACCCCCCAGCGAGGTCGGCGCCGGATCCGCCATCCAGGGGGGGAAGATCACCGCCATCCCCCCGAAAAAAACATGCCCCACACTAAGGGGACAATGACCGCGGCGCGCCTGAAACACGAAAAATAAAACCAAACCAAACCAAATCACCCTCACCCCGAGAGCGAACAACCCCTGAGCCCTACTTTGGGAACCCAGATACCACTTATTTTCTTCATTAAATTTTTACAATGCTGAGGGGCCCCGATGTAAAAAAGGGCCTAGGAGCAAAAAGTTATATTTTTTTTGAAACATTAGGAAATTTTTTCAATTAATTAATCGAATCATCTTTAAATAATACATGTTTTCTCAAAACAAAACACCTGTTTTTTATGTTCTAGAATTAAAAACACTTTTTAAAATATTTGTTTTTAACTTTAATTTTATTTTTTTTTAATAGGAAAAATTTAAGCCAAATTAAAAACTTGACCCAAAGGGGCGGGCCGGGCCTTAAGCCATTACAAACCTACATTCTCCCATCTAATTTTCCCCTTTCTGGATTCCCCCAAATTCTCCCACCCCCAAAAGCCGGGAAAAAAGACCAAGGGAGGCTGGGGGAAAACTCAAAAAACCTCCAAAGGAGCATCTCCTACCCGGTTTTTGACTATTTATTTATTTGGCCCGGGGCGTGGTTTCTCCTTCCAGGTTTGGCCTCAGCACCAAAAAAAAACAGCACCACAGAAAATCCCGCACCAACGCCTCTGCCCTAACATTTGATTCCCACCCCCTTCCCTCAATGTGCTTTTTTTTTTAAAAGTTTCTTTTTTTTATTTTTTAATTTAATTTTTTTAATTTATTTAACTTTTTTAATTAATTTAATTAAAATTTTAAATTTTTTTGATTAATTTAATTTTTAATTTATTTAACTTTTTTTAAATTTAAATTTTTAATTTTTTAATTTATATAACTTATTTTAATTTATTTAACTTTTTTTAAATTTAAATTTTTAATTTAATTTATTTAACTTTTTTTAATTTTTTTAAGAAATATATATATATATATTTTTTTATTTTATTTTTTATTTATACTAAAAACTAAAATTTTATAATTTTATTTTATTATTTTTTTTTTTTTATTTTTTGTAATTGACAACCTAAATAATTACTTAACTTAATTATTGTTATTTTTTGATTTATTTCAATTTTTCCCGCAGCTCTGCCGTCAACCCCGCGTTTTCCCCCCCATTTTGTTTCTTTTGTGGTCCGAACCTTTTGAGAAAAAGTTCCCAATTTTTTATAATTTGCCTTTTTCCCCAGAAGTTTTTGGGGGGAAGCCGGGGTTGGGGGAATTTCCCATTCCCATTTTTCCTCCAAATTTTTGGCGCACTGCAAAAAAAGGATGGATCCCGTCTTCCCATCACCGCAAAGAACGATGCCATTACATCGGGCCAATTACGTTTATCCACCCCGACCCTGGAACCAAGCGACCCCCTTGGTCCTTTTTGAGTGGTAAAGTTGCAACCCCCTAAGGGCCCAGGAATTTTGGAATTTGGAAGTTTTTTGGGTTCGAGGATTTTTTTGTTTTTAAAATTTGGGAAGTTACCGAAATTAACCCTTTTGTCACGTGTTCCCATTCCCACCATTTCCGGGGAAACGTCTCCCCGACCTGAACGTTCCAGAGAGTTTAATTTTTTAACCCCTGGTTTGGGTTTTTTTGTCTGCACCGAAAACATCTATTTATAAGAGCTGTTCACCAAATTTAATCCAAAGTTTAATGGGTTTCTTTTTAAAACTTTCCAAATTCCCACACACCACCTCTTAGGGCCCGGCATTTGCGGGGAACGAGACTGAGAATTAATTTGAAAAACTGTTTCGACGCTTTTATGATCATCCCATCCATTCCCAAATTTTTGCCCCCAAACTTGCTGGGGGAACGGATTTAAACTGTCTCCCCACCTTTGGCAATTCCGGGAACCTCATGGCAAAGACTTTGAGCGCAATTTTCCTTTAGCGCCACTATTTATTACCCATCCACCATTATGGAAAAAATTTTGCCCAAGATAGTAAATGTTTTTTCCTGGCAATCTCTCCTGAGCAAAACCATTTCTCCTTTTTACCCCAGATAAATCCATTCTTAAGAAACTACTTTTTTTTTGAAATTTACTTAACCCTTTTTTCATACGTTTTTTAGGGTATTTAAACTTTTTTGGGCAATATCCGAAATAAAACTAAATCATCAGAAAAGAGTCCGGGGAAAGTTAGGCCCCCCAATTTCCGGCGGATGTTTCCCCATCCAACCACGTCAAAACGTTTATAAACAAGTAAAAAAAGCGTAGAGAGGGCAATTTATTCTAAAGTCGATTTTATTTTTCGCGTTGTACTCCATCACCGCACCTGAACAGAAATTTAGCCGATATGTCTGCAACACTTTAAACTTTTCGTGAGACGCCTAGTTTGTTTTCAAAAGCTTTCCATTGATAGAGCGCCACCGAAACTACAAAAAGCAAAAAATGGCCCGTTTACGCAAGCGCCTGTTTACTAGGGATCAAACAAAGATATTGTCGGTAGGGGAAACCCCCAAAGCCTGCTTTTAATTCTGATATTTTACGTGCTTTTCCCCCCCCCCTTCACTCAGTGCCCGTTGAGTATTTAAAAAAAGCTTGCCAGGCTGGAAAAGACTATCCCCGATAATTTTGGGGCAATTCGTATTACCTTTATTCTTAAAGACTGGTTGGAGGATCGCTGTACTCCACGTTTCTGGATACGATCCAGAATCAACTATTGCATTAAATAAATTTAGAATACTCTCTGGGTCTATGTGCCACAATTACTTTAACTTTAACAATTTAACTTTAATGAAAAATTATGATTAATTATTATAATTAAAAATTATTGTTTTGTCAAATAAAGGCTGATTTATCTGCATTAGGTCGCAATGTTTTTAACCATTTAAGATAAAAAATACTAGAAACATTTCCAAAATGATTTTTTTTTCTAATTTTGAGTTTTCATGTGAATGGTCATGCTTTTTTACACACAATCAATGACTCAGTAATATCTCAAACCTAGTATCTAGGAAACAAATGGCATCAGATTTTGAACAAAAGGCATATCATAAATAGTATCAGTAATTTTCAACTACCTAAATAAACCGAAGCCTGTAAGAAACGAACAATCGTCGATTGTCCTCTGTGCTTACTCTCCCATTGGTAACGATAACGTTAAATCAGCTTGACCACCAGTCGTCAAGTTGGGCGTCCGTGGAGATCCCGAACTCCCTCACAGAGACTCCACTCCCACTTGATTGATTGATTTTTTTCGTGTTTCCGGGCGCGTCAACTGCACAGATCATTAGTCCCGTTCGTGTAGTGCATGTTTTTTTCTCGGGAGATGGTGATCTTCCCCCGCTGGATGGCGAGATCCGGCGCCGACCTACCGCCGGCTAGAGGGGCTTCCCCTAACCAGGACTCTCCCATCAGCGGGGCACCGCCCCAGCCGGGACAAGCTCTAAGCTCCCGACTGGTCTCCCGGAGTATGTGGTAGGGGCATGTTGTGATGTGTATGTGTAAGGGAGAGGATAGGACAAGGAAGGGGAAGGATATATCGCGCGCGGTCCGTGGCCCGTTTGTTAGGGTACTGCTCCGGCATTAGCCTGGTTCCACTCCCACTTGCACCCGCGCCGGCGCTGCCGCGTTCCCGGTTTCTTTGCGGCGGGCGCGCGTGATTCGGTTACGCCACGTAGCTGACACCACGATGCGCCCCCGGGGCCCCGCCCCTCGCACCACGTGCTCTCGCCCGCGCCGCGCCGCGCCGTTCATGCATATGCAAAACACCCTTCTTAGCCTCCCAGGTGCGCCGCCGCGCGCTGGCCCGAGCGGCGGTGGCGGTGGCGGTCGCCAAGATGGCGGCGGGAGTACGTGACGGCGAGAGAGGAGGTGGGTGTGGTTTGGTTTGTTTTTTTCGTGTTTCCGGGCGCGTCAACTGCTTTGGTCATTAGTCCCGTTAGTGTAGTGCATGTTTTATCTCGGGACATGGCTGTGATCTTCCTTCGCTGAATGGCGAGATCCGGCGCCGACTTACCGTCGACTAGTGGGGATTCCCCCTAATCAGGACTCTCCCACCAGCGGGGCACCGCCTCTGTCGGACAAGCTCTAAGCTCCCGACCGGACTCTCGGAATAGTGTGTGCAGTTAGTGACAGTGTGGTGTAAGAGGAGAGCTTAGGACAAGGAAGAGGAAGGGCAGATCGCGCGCGGTCCAGGCTGTTTGGTAGGGTACTGCTCCGGCATTCTCCTGGCGTTGATCGGAGAAACCACGGAAAACTACCGATCAGAGCAGTCGGCCGCTTGAATTCTCCTCCGGGAGGGAGGTGGGGGTGATGGTAGTTTTGTTGGGTGGAGACAGTGATCGAAGGAAGAGGGCATTGGTGAAAATTATTGATTGATTCTTATTGATCCCGGGCGCGTCAAGTGCTAAGGTCATTATTCCCGTATGTGTACTGCATTTTAAGCTAGGAATTATAGCAATAATTACTTCCACGTGTTCAATAAGTTGTTGTAATTTGTGAACTGTAAGACAAGTGTTCGAATTAATTTGTTATTTATTTTTTGGTGAATAAGTGCATTATTTCTCAAAGGAGAAATCGACCTTAAATCGATGAAAACGGAACGCGACGCTCTGACGAATGATTCATTACAGCAGTAGTGGTGGTGATGTTGGTAGAGGAGGCGGTGGCGGTTGTGAAGAAATGGAGATAGTGTTGGTAGAGACAGGAAGGGGTAGGGGCGGTAACCGCCGTTGCTATGGTAGCTAAGAGACGGTTGTGGGGCAGTTGAGCAAAACAGTTGCGTTGGTACCAAAGGAGATGTTGGCGGGGGTTAAACGACGGTGGCGGTGGTTGAGAGGGAGGCACAAATCAACGCCCTTCTGTTACAATAATTGTATCAGAGAAGTGTTGAAGAAGGCGTCGGTGGTTGTAGTAGTCGGTGGTTGAAAAGCATCGACAATGGGAAGGGGCTGGGGTTGTCAGTGAAAACTGCACCAGGAAGATAATGGTAAAGGATGTGGCGGCTATGCAGACGCGTCCCATAGTGTTGTGTGACCATTTGCCTTTCGCCTCTGAGATCGAAGTTCAGACCCCGAGCAATCCATGTGGAATTTGTGGTAGACAAAGCCGGTCCACTGCAAATTTACTCGAAAATCTGCAGTTTTCACCATTACAGCGTCATTATTCATTTTACACAATCAAAATCAGGACTCCTGTATCAATCAAATAATACATTAATTCCAGTTATGCCTAAATGGCTTACGAATTAGCATCAGTGGTGGCTGGCGACTGTGTAAGCTGTGGAGCTGGGTACGACGTTAGAACAGAGAAGCCATTGGATGCGGAAGTGTTGGTGCCTTATGGTTCACAATGACGACAGCGACAATGATGACAGACGTAGACTCGGTGGCCACGGCCATGACGTCGGTGAGTGGCGTTGGCGATGGTGGCGACTGTGTAAGCTGTGGAGTGACAGCGACGATGATGAAAGACGTAGACTCGGTGGCCACGGCAATGATGTCGGTGAGTGGCGACTGTGTAAGTAAGGAAGCCATTGGATGCGGAGTGTTGGTGCTTATGGTTGACAATGACAGCGACGATGATGAAGACGTAGACTCGGTGCCACGGCATGACGTCGGTGAGTGGCGTTGGCGACGGTGGCGCGGATGGCGGCAGCTGTACCCGACGGAGGCAGTAGCGGTTGTGGATGCATCTGGGTCTGCGGTAGCGCTAATAGTGACGGCGGAAGCGTGCGGAGTGAAGCGGTTACGCGGCTTCACCTTGCGCGATGCACCAGCAGGCGCTGGCGCTAACTGAGTTTGCTTGCGCTAAGTGCAACGCCTCGTCCCCGGAGGAAGAACTGAAAAGTTTCCAAGCAATCTCCCACCTCACTTACTTTACGCGCTGTTATGCTCTGCCGTGGACATATAATCAACTAAAGTGAATGAATAGTTTACTCATTATTTTCGAATAGGTGTAATCTTATTTTTGTTGCAGCTATTAAAAAAGGATTCAAATTTCTGTAACAGACGGATTTTCGTAGAAAAATGTACTTAGGTAGAGGACAGTTAAAAGAGGCAAATAAAAATGTTCTACTACGCATCTTAGAGATATAAGGCCGGAGCTCAGTGTTGGACTATAAAGGCATGCGCAATCGATGACAAGAGAGAAAGCCGGTTACATTCCTTGGCCCCTGTGGGTTTCCTATTCTATTAGCCCTAGAATTACTAGGAGGAGGTAACATAAAGTCACTGATAAATCGCTTCCTTTTTTAGATATCAATGTCTTTATGATGTTAAAAATCATTGATATGGTTTCTCGTGTACTTTTCGTTAGAAATCTGATGCAATTTTTAATTTTTAATTAAATAATTTTTATAAAAATTTTATAACTTGAGATATTACAACTCCTTTGCTTTTTGGGTAAAATAATTTTGGAGTATTTCTGAAAACTGATCGTCAAAACAATTTTTTAATACACAAAAGAAACATTATAATAAAGGTCAACACATTACTAGGTTATGAAAATATATTAACCTTTTTTAACATACAAATGTCAGAGGTTTTATAGAGATTTTAAAATACAAATATTCATGCAGGAAAGTCGATTATTACATTCTCGCATATTTGATAGAGTATAGAGAAAGTTATATAACGCTTCAGCAAAATGGCAATTTTTCGACAGAAAAATTCGTATTGCAGGTCTCTGCTAAATCCAAAGGTGATAATTCTCGTTTCTATTCTTGTATTATAACTTCGTCTAATACGATGTGTTGTCAGAATCCACGTTGTTTGGGTTCTAGAGAACGAAACACTTGTTTGCCACAAAATGTATGTCTTTCCATTTGTCTGTCTGTAAACAACGCTGTCGATTAAGCCACACACAGAAGTTTCGCCAAAATTGATATTCCGCGATCGATCTGCCTGATGTTGCAGCCCATTGAATCTGAAAAAATTATTTTACGTGAACGTTACATGAAACCTGTAGGACTTTTTCAAATTTTTCTCAACGTCTGCTCCTGATTTGAATATATTCAACGATTTTTACACACAAGTTTTGCTCTATCCTAAAATATATTCGAAAAATCAGGAGCAGACGTTGAGAAAAATTTGAAAAAGTCCTACAGGTTTCATGTAACGTTCACGTAAAATAATTTTTTCAGATTCAATGGGCTGCAACATCAGGCAGATCGATCGCGGAATATCAATTTTGGCGAAACTTCTGTGTGTGGCTTAATCGACAGCGTTGTTTACAGACAGACAAATGGAAAGACATACATTTTGTGGCAAACAAGGCCAGTCTCTAGAACCCAAACAACGTGGATTCTCACTACACAATGTTTTAGAGGAAGTCATAATACAAGATATAGAAAGAGGAATCATCAACTTTTTCGGTATAAGAGACCTACAGTACGAATTTTTCTGTCGAAAAATTGCGATTTTCGCAGCAGCATTACATACCTTTCTCTATACTCTATCAGCAGTGAGAATGTAATAATCGACTTTCCTGGTATGAATATTTGTATTTAGTAAATCTCTATAAAACCTCTGACATTTGTATGTTAAAAAAGGTTAATATATTTTCATAACCTAGTAATGTGTTGACCTTTATTATAATGTTTCTTTTGTAGTATTAAAAAAATTGTTTTGAGCGATCAGTTTTCAAGACAATACTCCAAAATTTATTTTTACCCAAAGGCAAAGGATTTGTAATATCTCAAGTTATAACAAACACTTGTAATAAATTGCATCAGATTTCTAACGAAAAGTACACGAGAAACCATATCAATGATTTTTAACATCATAAAGACATTGATATCTAAAAAGAAGACGTATCAAAGACTTATAAGCATCCCAGGTAACGAATAGTTATTAGGAACCAGGCTATGGAATGAAATTGCTGCCACTGCAACACCGTCTGATGGCAAGCAAACTTTTGTAGAATCCAAACACAAATACTGAGAACAGTTTTATGACACACTGTAGATGTGTGTAACATTTTTTATTACACACTTACCCATACACTCATTTGGTATATTATTTTTCTACGAAAATCCAAGTCTGTTACAGAAATTTGAATCCTTTTTTAATAGCTGCAACAAAAATAAGATTACACCTATTCGAAAATAATGAGTAAACTATTCATTCACTTTAGTTGATTATATGTCCACGGCAGATCATAACAGCGCGTAAAGTAAGTGAGGTGGGAGATTGCTTGGAAACTTTTCAGTTCTTCCCTCCGGGACGAGGCGCTGCATTTAGCGCAAGCGAACCAGTTAGCGCGCCAGCGCCTGCTGGTGCATCGCGCAAGGTGAAGCCGCGTAACCGCTTCACTCCGCACGCTTCCGCCGTCACTATTAGCGCTACCGCAGACCCAGATGCATCCACAACCGCTACTGCCTCCGTCGGGTACAGCTGCCGCCATCCGCGCCACCGTCGCCAACGCCACTCACCGACGTCATGGCCGTGGTCACCGAGTCTACGTCTGTCATCATCGTCGCTGTCGTCATTGTCAACCATAAGACACCAACACTTCCGCATCCAATGGCTTCACTGTTCTATCGTCGTACCCAGCTTCACAGCTTACACAGTCGCCACTCACCGACATCATTGTCGTGGCCACCGGAGTCTACGTTTTCATCATCGTCGCTGTCATTGTCAACCATGGGCGCACCAACACCTCCGCATCCAATGGCTTCTCTTTTCTAACGTCGTACCTAGCTCCACAGCTTACACAGTCGCCACCATCGCCAACGCCACTCACCGACGTCATGGCCGTGGCCACCGAGTCTACGTCTGTCATCATTGTCGCTGTCGTCATTGTGAACCATAAGGCACCAACACTTCCGCATCCAATGGCTTCTCTGTTCTAACGTCGTACCCAGCTCCACAGCTTACACAGTCGCCAGCCACCACTGATGCTAATTCGTAAGCCATTTAGGCATAACTGGAATTAATGTATTATTTGATTGATACAGGAGTCCTGATTTTGATTGTGTAAAATGAATAATGACGCTGTAATGGTGAAAACTGCAGATTTTCGAGTAAATTTGCAGTGGACCGGCTTTGTCTACCACAAATTCCACATGGATTGCTCGGGGTCTGAACTTCGATCTCAGAGGCGAAAGGCAAATGGTCACACAACACTATGGGACGCGTCTGCATAGCCGCCACATCCTTTACCATTATCTTCCTGGTGCAGTTTTCACTGACAACCCCAGCCCCTTCCCATTGTCGATGCTTTTCAACCACCGACTACTACAACCACCGACGCCTTCTTCAACACTTCTCTGATACAATTATTGTAACAGAAGGGCGTTGATTTGTGCCTCCCTCTCAACCACCGCCACCGTCGTTTAACCCCCGAACATTCCTTTGGTGACCAACGCGCAACTGTTTTGCTCAACTGCCCCACAACCGTCTCTTAGCTACCATAGCAACGGCGGTTACCGCCCCTACCCCATTCCTGTCTCTACCAACACTATCTCCATTTCTTCACAACCGCCACCGCCTCCTCTACCAACATCACCACCACTACTGCTGTAATGAATCATTCGTCAGAGCGTCGCGTTCCGTTTTCATCGATTTAAGGTCGATTTCTCCTTTGAGAAATAATGCACTTATTCACCAAAAAATAAATAACAAATTAATTCGAACACTTGTCTTACAGTTCACAAATTACAACAACTTATTGAACACGTGGAAGTAATTATTGCTATAATTCCTAGCTTAAAATGCAGTACACATACGGGAATAATGACCTTAGCACTTGACGCGCCCGGGATCAATAAGAATCAATCAATAATTTTCACCAATGCCCTCTTCCTTCGATCACTGTCTCCACCCAACAAAACTACCATCACCCCCACCTCCCTCCCGGAGGAGAATTCAAGCGGCCGACTGCTCTGATCGGTAGTTTTCCGTGGTTTCTCCGATCAACGCCAGGAGAATGCCGGAGCAGTACCCTACCAAACGGGCCACGGACCGCGCGCGATCTGCCCTTCCTCTTCCTTGTCCTAAGCTCTCCACACACACACCTCACCAACATGCACCACCACCGCATATTCCGCGGAGAGTCCGGTCGAGCTTAGAGCTTGTCCCGACAGAGGCGGTGCCCCGCTGGTGGGAGAGTCCTGATTAGGGGGAATCCCCACTAGTCGACGGTAAGTCGGCGCCGGATCTCGCCATTCAGCGAAGGAAGATCACAGCCATGTCCCGAGATAAAACATGCACTACACTAACGGGACTAATGACCAAAGCAGTTGACGCGCCCGGAAACACGAAAAAAACAAACCAAACCACACCCACCTCCTCTCTCGCCGTCACCGTACCTCCCCGCCGCCATCTTGGCGACCGCCACCGCCACCGCCGCTCGGGCCAGCGGCGCGGCGTGGCGCCACCTGGGAGGCTAAGAAGGGTGTTTTGCATATGCATGAACGGCGCGGCGCGGCGCGGGCGAGAGCACGTGGTGCGAGGGGCGGGGCCCCGGGGGCGCATCGTGGTGTCAGCTACGTGGCGTAACCGAATCACGCGCGCCCGCCGCAAAGAAACCGGGAACGCGGCAGCGCCGGCGCGGGTGCAAGTGGGAGTGGAACCAGGCTAATGCCGGAGCAGTACCCTAACAAACGGGCCACGGACCGCGCGCGATATATCCTTCCCCTTCCTTGTCCTATCCTCTCCCTTACACATACACACACTAACATGCACTACACTACCACATACTCCGGGAGACCAGTCGGGAGCTTAGAGCTTGTCCCGGCTGGGGCGGTGCCCCGCTGATGGGAGAGTCCTGGTTAGGCCCTCTAGCCGGCGGTAGGTCGGCGCCGGATCTCGCCATCCAGCGGGGGAAGATCACCATCTCCCGAGAAAAAAACATGCACTACACGAACGGGACTAATGATCTGCAGTTGACGCGCCCGGAAACACGAAAAAATTAATCAATCAACTGGCGGAGGAGTTCTGTGAGGGAGTTCTGGGACTTACGGACGCCCAACTGACGACTGGTGGTCAAGCTGATTTAACGTTATCGCTACCAATGGGAGAGTAAGGTTGCAGAGGACAACCACGATTGTTCGTTTCAGGCTTCGGTTTATTTAGTAGTTGAAAATTACTGATACTATTTGCGATATGCCTTTGTTCAAAAATCTGATGCCATTTGTTTCCTAGATACTAGGGTTTGAGATATTACTGAGTCATTGATTGTGTGTAAAAGCACATTCATTCACATGAAAACTCAAAATTAGAAAAAATCATTTTTTGGAAATGTTTCTAGTATTTTTATCTTAAATGGTTAAAACATTGCACCTAATGCAGATAAATCAGCCTTATTTGATAAAACAATAATTTCTTAATTATAATAATTAATCATAATTTTTCATTAAAGTTAAATTGTTAAAGTTAAAGTAATTGTGGCACATAGACCCAGAGAGTATTCTAAATTTATTTAATGCAATAGTTGATTCTGGATCGTATCCAGAAACGTGAGTACATGATCCTCCAATCCAGTCTTTAAGTGAAGGTAATACGAATTGCTCAATAAAATTATCGAATTGTCTTTACCAGCGCTGAGCAAGCTATTTCATAAAATACTCAACGGGCGACTGAGTGAATGGGTTGCGTACACAGTAAAAATATCAGAATTGCAAGCAGGCTTTAGGAGGCTTCTAAGACTACTTTCACAATATCTTTGTGTTAGATAAATTTAGTAGCTATGTTTCTTGCGCGTAAACGGGGCCAATTTATATTGCAGTTTTGTAGATTTGGAAATGGCTTGACTCTATCAATAGGAAAGCTTTATGCAAAACCATGGAGTTGTATGCTCACGTAAAGTTTTAAAAGTGTTGCAGAGCATACGAAGACGTAAATTTCTGTGTCAGGTGCGGTGGATGAAGTACAACGCGAAAAATAAATCGACAGTAGGAGTAAGACAGGGCCGTTCCTCTCTCACCGCCATTGTTTATCTTGTTTATAAACGATTTATTGACGTGGTTACAGGATGCGGATACATCTGCGCTGGAAATTGAGGGTCATTCGAAATATCTGGACTACTATATGCTGATGATTTAGTTTTGTTCGGAGATCTATTGACGGCTTACAAAAAGTTTAAATAATTTAGAAACGTATAGTGAAACATGGGGATTGGGCAAGTAAATTATTCAAAAACCAAAGTAGTTGGTTCTCGAATGGATTTATCTAGTGTCATGAAATGGTTTGCTCAGGAGGAGATTGACTGTAAAAACATTTTACATATCTTGGGGGTGTAAATCTTTCCATGAATGGTGGGATGGAGTAATCACATAGTGGCGGCGCACAGTAAATAAAGAACGCCTAAAGAAATCGTTTGTGCAGTGCGCAGGTTCCGGAATTGCTCTTAAAGGTGTGCGAGACGATGTTTAAATCGCTAGTTCTCCCAGCAAATGGAATTATGGGGCAGAAATTTGGGGAGGATAGGATAGATCGACTAGAAAAAAGCGCTGAAACAGATTATTATTTCCAAACACTCCGGAGTCTCTAGATTCGCAGCAAATGCCGAGTCCTAAGAGAGGTCGGTAGTGTAGGAATTTGGAAAGATTTTAAAATGAAACCCATTAAACTTCTTTGGATTAAATTAGTAGGTGAACAGACTGACTCACTTATAAATAGATGTTTTCGGGCAGTTGCTAGAAGCAACCAACGCTACTGGTCGTATAAATTAAACTGCTACTGAAACGTTCAGGTCTGGGGAGACGTTTCTCCGGAAATGGTGGAGATAGGGGAACACGTGACATAGAACGGCACTCCTGGATAGACTTCTGCGGATATTAAAGGCAAGATCCTGGCAGCAACGGCCGAAAACGTTCGCCAGTTGCGCAACCACGCGAGTCCGTTATGGCTATGAACGTTACGTAAACACACTGCAAAGGACGCAAGAGGGGATACGCTTGGTTCAGGTCGGGGTGGATGCAACGCAGATTAAAGGACCTGAATGGTAATGGTATCTGTGTGCTTTTATAGTGATAGGAAGACTGGATCCATCCCTTTAATTTGCAGTGCGACTGAAACTTGAGAGGAAAATGGATGGGAATGGAAATTACTACTATCTAAATATAGGAACGTAACGCCTGCCCAAAACATTCTAGGGATAAAAGAGCCAACTTCATGAAAGAATTAGAACATTTCTCGGAAAGGTTCGACCACTAGAGAAACGGAAATTAAGGAGTGGGAAAACAGCAGTGGTTAGTACGAGCAGAGCCTAGGACTGAGAGAAATATGTAATAAATCAATAAACTAACAATAATTAAGCAATAAAAGTTATGTTAGGTTAGTAACAGTACAAAAAATAAATAAAAAAATAATAATAAAATAAAAATTATAAATTGTAATAATTGTTACATAAGTAGATACAAATAAGTCAATAAAAATATATATATATATATATTAACTTAAAATAATTAAAATAAGTTAACAATTAAAATTAAATTAATTTAAAACAAGTTAAATAAATTAAAATAAGTTATATAAATTAAAATTAAATTAAATTAAAATATCAATACATTTAAATTAAATTAATCAATATAAGTTAAATAAATTATAATCAAATTAATTAAAATAAGTTAAATAAATTAAAAATAAAATCAACAAAATAAAATAAAAGGAAACGGCAAAATAAAGCACATTAGGGGTTGAAGGAAGTGGGAATCGGAAATGTTAGGCAGAGGCGTTGGTGCGTGGACGATTTTCTGTGGTGCTGTTTTGTTTTCAGGTGCTGAGGAGGCCAAACACTGAAGGAGAATGCCTGACGTTCGCGCCAAATAAATAAAGGTCTAAAAACCGATATAGTATGTACTGGCTTGACGGTAGTTTTTCCCCTCAGGGTTTTTCCCTCAGCCGTACCTTATGGTCTTGTTTCCGCGGCTTTGAGGCGATGGAGAGACCATTGGGGTGAATACCAGAAGGCGAAAGGTTAGAACTGGTAGAATGTAGGTATTGTATCGGTTTAAAAGGCCTCGGCCCAGCCACATTGGATCAAGTTTCTAATTTGGCTGTAATAATTACCTATTAAATAAAAAATAAATTGTGTTAAATACAAATATTATTGTGAAAAGGCTTTTTTCTCTCTTCCAATTGTAGAACTTGAAAGAACGAGACGATGTTTTTGTTTCAACGAGAAAACATGTAGTGTATTATAAGATGATTCGATTAATTAATTAGCAAAAATTGCCTAATGTTTCAAAAACAAAATATAAACTGTGTGCTCCTGAGGCCCACTTTTGTTACATCCGGTGCCACTAACACCGGCATTGTAAAGTTTAATGAAGAAAATAAGTGGTATGCGTAGGTTCCTAGGGTAATGACTACCACAGGGGGTTGTTTCGCTCTCGGGTTGTGAGAGGGTGATTTGGTTTGGTTTGGTTTGATTTTTTCGTGTTTCCGGGCGCGTCAACTGCTTTGGTCATTAGTCCCGTTAGTGTAGTGCATGTTTTTTTTCTCGGGAGATGGCGGTGATCTTCTCCCGCTGGATGGCGAGATCCGGCGCCGACCTACCGTCGGCTAGTGCGGGTTTCCCCTCACCAGGACTCTCCCAACAGCGGGGCACCGCTCCAGCCGGGATAAGCTCTAAGCCCCACCAGTCTCCCGGAATATGTGGTACTGTAGTGCATGTTAGTGCAAGTGTGTGTGTGTAAGGGGAGAGGATAGGACAAGGAAGAGGAAGGAAACATCGCGCGCGGTCCGTGGCCCGTTTGGAAGGGTACTGCTCCGGCATTCGCCTGGTGTTGATCGTAGAAACCAGGGAAAACTACTGATCAGAGGAGCCGGCCGCTAGAATTCTCCTCCAGACAGCGACGGTATTCGACCTAGCTGAAAAGCTAGTGTCGAAAATCCTGCCGCCGTCAGGGCTCGAACTTAGGACCTCCCGGTGAGAGGCGCTGCAGTGACATCAGTTGATGCACTAAGCTACCGCTCCCGGTGAAGACGCCCGGTGGGAGAGCGGCGTGGGCGGCGACGCAAACGCGCGCGGAGCCGCGCTCGCCCGTGGAATGCGCGGCGCGACGCCGCCCAGGCATCTCCCGCTCCGGCGCCGAGACCTCGGGAGGCGTCGCCCGACGACGCGAGAGAGCGCCATGCCGCCCCGAGTGCGCGAAACCGCGACGCACTGCGCCAGAGGATTCGCGTAAGCGCGTTAGCGACAGCGCGAGCCAGAGAGAGGAGTCGTGTTAACGTCTGTGCTACGACGTTATGTTAAATACCCTGAGGAACGCCTGATTTAAGATGTAACCATTTGTCTCTTATCGCAAGAAATTTTCGTTTAAAATTGAGACGGCGAGGAAGGAAAAAGGAGTACTTTTGTCACTGGAAGAGAATCAAAAGTAAACTCACAAATAACTTATTTTAAGCATCATCAGAATAAATACCATCAATGTGAAATGGCATTATTTTTGTTACAAAAGTAACTGTTCAATTATGAGAAAGTACAACTTATTCAAATACAATAATGGTTAAATATTATTTCAATTTGGGAAGAAATTAGTGAATCTTAAATAACTTCTGTGAGTTTCGCTTCTGGTCCAGAAGTTAATGTAACATATAAGCAAGATGTAATAGTTTCAATAAAAGCGTTCACGATTTAAGTATGTTAATAAATAAAATAGTTACTATCTATTCATAACTATTACTGTTTTTTTAGTTAATATTTATTACTGGATTTTCTAAAATTCTTGAATTGTGTTAATTGGTAATGTCACTATTGTCCATCAGTGATATAATGTGTAGATACTATCGATTATGATTATGAGAATGACGGAGAAATGAAGGATGCAACATAAAAGGGAGTAGAGAAACCCAACAGAGCGCTGGCTTTGTGGATTGGCCGAGCAACAAAACCGTGCCTCTGCGCTGGACGGAGCCATTATGCTACTATCCCCTTTCCAGGTGTGCTTACAAGAGGAGAAACTTCCATTCCCAAAATTACATAACCTCATCGCCTGGAATCTCTATCCTTGTAGAGTGCGAGAGGAAAGTGTCTCTGCAGTGGCACCTTGCAGTTGAGCGAGCTCCAAAGAAAAACTATGTTGATTGCACGGCTGTAGCTTGTGACAAAAGAAAACTTAAATTGCGTCTCACTACAATCATAGTACATCCTCGAAATGACGCAACGTTTAATAGGAGGCCCTGGCTCAGCGTAGTGTGGACGGACCTGCCTGTCGCACGTTATTATGGTGTTTTTTGTCAAATTATTCTACCCAATCTTACACTCGTTTATATCCTTAAGGGCTTTCATTCCCACATCATAATTACTAGATTCCAATTGTGATTAGGTCTATTTTCTGTCACTTCATTCTGTGAACACAAGACTGTGGTTTTAGTTTTCTTCTCACACTGAGTTTTCTAATAGCTCACCTCCTCTCATTTATCCGAATAAGCAACATCTCCCACAGCTATTTTAATTTCTCAAAGTTTGCTATAGATAGCATCCAGAGAACACAGATTCAATATGTCTATAACATCAAACCTAAAATATGAATACTCCTTTTGTCGATTGTGATTTGTAAAATATTTAGAGTGAAATGAATATCTTACTATTCATTTAAACATTTTTCTATTTTCACATCGTAAATTACATTGTCACCATCTTCACAATGACACCATTCATCTATTTTACTCTTACATTTTCATATTATATATTATTCGCATTACAATTAATTAGAAGAATTTTTTTAAATTTCTCCCCAAAGAATTACCATACAAAGCACTGGAACTGAAGGAAATAATTTAAAAGCTAATACGATTGAAACAATTGATTTGCGGTGCATTTAGCAATCTAGTCTTGTTCCGTAACAACACCGCCGGTTTTGTATCAACAACACGACCTTATCATTTGGTATTGTTTCCGATACTAGACATTATGAAAACAAAAGTAACGATACGGCTTTTATCGAAAATATAGCCATGTCCTTTACCAGCAGCTACATCCTCGACTGACGGTCAGTCCCGTATACACCGTCTCTATCATTCGACCTCCCTCCACCATTGGGTCTATCCGAAGCGGCGTTCCCAGGGCTCGCTTCCACTCCCCCGATGACGCGCGCGCTGTGTTCGACCACCCTGCCCCGCCTCTGCCCTCGCCCCCCGCCCTGCTGCGCCCCCGCCCCACGCAGCGCCGCGGTGGACAAATTGCCGAGGTATGAAATGTGTATTTCCGGACCTGTGATTGCATGCACCTTTAGCGCACGACGCTAATGGTACAATATGTTGCACCCTGCGCGCCCATGCTCGCGGCCCCGGGCGGCGCACCTGCCATGGGAGGGGATGGGAGGGGGCCCTGATTGCACTGGTGGCCCCCGAGTGCGGGAAGTTCCTATAATTTGCCTGACATTGCCATTTGGCTCCAATACAACAAAAGATAGAAGTAGAGCAATTTTACCACATTATCAAACAATGCGTATAGGAACATTATGAAATGGAGATTAACGACCCTTAAATATAAACTGTTATCCATGCATTTAAACAAAGAAATATATAACTTCTTTTATTTACCATTTAAGTAAAATGGATTTAAATAATATCCTTATATAGTATTCGAGTCACCTGCATCCGTATGCCATTCAGAATTAGACCTCTCCCGTCCACCAATCGAGATTCCACGCGGCTCGGCCTCCTGAAAAGGGAACTGATGTTTTGTCTTCGGATCCACCTACAATTTTTTTTAGGAATTTGTGCAAAAACATATGTTTGTGCTTTTTTAGCGCTGGGATCTAGCGGTAGCCGCGAGAAGTACGTGACCTACCGCCACGATACATAGGTGATGAATGACACAGGCCGCTAGAAATTGTGTTGCCTGGACGCCAGTGTTCACAGTGCACGATGCAGGGCTTGGATCGCTCGAAAGGAAAATGTTATTCGCCAGTGCTGCCATCCGTAAGGATAATTATCAATTTGTAGGTTAATTTTGTTTTGTTCAGTGTATTCGATAGTAATACTGGCTTATATAATCCCTTTTGTAGGATAATTAATACTACACAATAAGCCACATAATATAAAATTATATTCTAATGTAAATCTGTAAGAACGGAACGATATGTTCTAGAATAGGAACTTGGAAATGTATAAATAATATATACTTGAGCGATAAAATGTGAGGAATTTTACAGCATAGCGTAGAGAAATCGTTAGTAATCTCCTCGACCAATGGCGGGTGAAGTCGAAATGAGTTTCATCACAACGTTTAGATAAAATGGAAGAAGTTTGGAAATGTAGTGTGGAAGTAACACCATAATGCCACATCTTCCTTGATTTGCATTTATTCGGCTAGAGCAGTCCATAAATCAGTGATCCTCTCATATACATATAATTAATAAATATAACTAATATATATATATATATATATATATATATATATATGATTAACGTCACCAAAAATTTCTCGACCCCCTCACTCCCTGGGTCCCTTGACCTTATCTTCTCTATCATTCCATCCCGTTTAAAATGCTTGTTTCGCCCCCCGCTCCGCTTCCGCTCCGCCCCCGCTCCGCCCCCGCTCCGCCTCCGCTCCGCCCCCTGCTCCGCCCTGCTCCGCCCCTGCCCGCCCCTGCTCCGCCCCCGCCCGCCCCCTGCTCCGCCCCGCCCGCCCCTGCTCCGCCCCTGCTCCGCCCCCGCCTCCGCCCCCGCTCCGCCCTGCCCGCCCCCCGCTCCGCCCCCCGCTCCGCCCCCCGCTCCGCCCCCCTGCCCCTGCTCCGCCCCCTGCTCCGCCCCCGCCTGCCCCTGCCCGCCCCCTGCCCGCCCTCCCTGGCCCGCCCCCGCTCCGCCCCGCTCCGCCCCCTCGCTCCGCCCCCTGCTCCGCCCCCGCCCCGCTCCCGCCTGCCTGCTCACTCGCTCCGCCCCTTACCCGCCCCCGCCTGCCCCTGCTCCGCCCCTGCCTGCCCCGCTCCGCCTCGCCTGCCCTCACCTGCCCTCGCTCCGCCCTGCTCCGCCCTCTGCTCCGCCCCCTGCTCCGCCCCCCGCTCCGCCCCGCTCCACTCGCTCCGCCCCCGCCCACCCCGCTCCCACCCTCGCTTCACCCCGCCCATTCTCTCTCGTGCCATCCAGCGCGGGAACACCGGGCAATCTGCGCGTGGTGGCGTTTCTGCGTGCGATTCATTGGCTGCACCTGCACTACACCAGCACATCGATTGACGAGCTGCGCGGGCAGAGCGCTGCTGCAACTCACTCGGAACGGACGTTGCTCGTTGGGATGATGCAGTTCATCACCACAATTGCAAGAGACGGAATCGTGGTTCTGGAATCACTCTGTGAGATACAATTATTTGGTGATAGAAAAGAAATATAACAGGATTATTTGTTAACAAATATTTCAAATTTTTGTAGTCGTCATCCTCTTTCTTGGAGGATAATAACATTACTAATAATCTGACTAACAAGCTGCCGCAGCATTTGGACGGCGCCATTGCAACGGAAAATAATAGACTGATATTTTCTCTCCACGAGGCTACTTGACAGATAAACTGATGTCAGGCCACGGTGGCGCGGAGCCGTGTTGCTACAAACAGGCACTTCTGGGTTAATCTGGCGAGACAGCCATTGTGGTGTGTTTCACTCTTGAACTCATCCACGAACTCAAAGGTCTGGTAACAACGTTATAGAGATGACGCGTGGGGTAGGCTTGGGGTGGTGTGACGCAAGTCGGCAAGGGCAGGGCAGGCCAGGCCAGGGCGGGGTGGGGAAGGCGGGGAAGGGCGGGGTGCGGGGAAGGCGGGAAGGGCGGGGAAAGTGGCGGGGAAGGGCGGGGCGGGCGGAAGCGCGGGGAAGGGCGGGGAAGGAAGGGCGGGGAAGGGCGGGGGGGGGGGGGGCGGGGGGGGGGGGGAAGGCGGGGAAGGGCAGGGCAGGGTAGGGCAGGGTAGGGCAGGACAGGGCAGGGCAGAGCACGCCACGCCCTCCGCTCGCGCACCGCCCAAGTGCCTTATTATTTCTGCGCTGGCGGCGCGGGCCCGCGAGCCCTAATTGGCCGCCTTCGTTAGCTGCGCCTGCGTCGCTCGAAGACGCACCCCGCGCAGCACATCGCCCCACGCGCTTCTCTGCCCGTTCGCTTTACCCTTTGATGTGGCCACGTATACTATACATTGCTTCGTGAAATATATTTTTGTGCACAGCGGAAACGAAAGAGGAATGTAATGATAATTAGGAAGTCGGAATGATATTTTATGAAGGGCGAGTGTTCCATTTGTATTGGCGAAATTACGCCTTCCGAACATTAAGTAAGAGCTATGTTGAAAATTTACCTTTCTTCCTTCTACGTTCTTATACATCTCTTCTATAGGATGTATTACTACAGTTCCAAAATTAAATGATGTAATTACAGAACGTACTAACTTATTAACATAATAAAATATTTAAAATATTATAAATAATGAAGACCTTACCCTAAAGGACAAAAATAGTACTACAAACAATTGACAATAATATGTTAGATTGCAATGTATTTTCGCTGATTTTTACTCAATTACTGAATGAATTTGATAGTTTTATTACTTGTAAACAAGTTAACCCTGAAGTAGACGCGCGAGCAATACTCACGTAAACGGGCGCGCGGCGTAAAGGGGACGCCATTTTATTTGCTGTAAGTAGAGCAACTAAAATGTAACTACTTTAAAATATAGTGTTTATTACACTAAAATATTTTATTAGATCACGTTCTCATTATATAGTTTTTTTAGCAAAGTAAACAAAAATGTAGGCAAAACTTGTTGATAAATTTACAAAATTCCAGTCTACCAGAAAGTCTCTTTTTCAGGATGTGCTTGTTCGTGTACAAAACTATTTCATCTAACATGTCTATGAAATTAATGAATTTAAAGAGTTCGTCTTTCACGTTATTCGCCAGTTTTGTTTATGCGGCGGAAAAAGTTTTCTTCAAAATGTATATTTTTTTGTTGTTCTAGAAAATTTACTTTTCAAGGGCGTGTTTTTCACTTGTATTTCTTGCACTGCTTTTGCAGGATTGATTCATTGTGTTCATTTTAGAAAGTATTGTCCGTTGTTTTCAGATATTATCTCATGGCAACCGGGCTATCGGTATGATGGTTGTAGCGTGAAGTTACATTTGTATCTTCTTCTCCAGATTTACTATCGCGATCCGACATTAGTACATTTTCTGGTTTATAATCTGAGGAGTCGTCAGTCTGATCTTCCAAATGTGATTCCATTCCAAACTTTGCCCCTAGAAGAACGCTACTAGCAAAAACACTTTTTAGTGTAAAAATAAAAAACATTCAATATTATAACTTAGGTGTGAAGTACAAAGTGGCTCCTAGTGCACTTAGTATGGGAAGAGTTCAACACACCTTACCTAACGAAAAGAAAAATACGTATTGACCTGCCAAACCCGTAAAGCAAACAAATTGACGGTAGGGTATTAGTCGGCATTTTCGGCTTATCGGAATTTTAGGAAATAAAAGCTCAGAAACGTGGTGTGGCGTACTCTGTACGCCGCGCTCTTACTTACAGGTTAGTTAATTATTGTAACTACTAAAAAAGCATTCGGTTATTCATATCTAAATAATAATATCTGAAAAGTAGTAGAGCATTCAGAATTACCCCATTCTTAATATTTTTATACATCATTATAACTTTGAAATACTCTTTGTTGGATTATGCGACATACTGAGATTGATTGAATGATTATTGGGTCTTTCCGAGTGCGTCAACTGTTAAGGTAGTTTGTCCAGTAACTGTAGTGCACATTTTTCTCCATGAGGGTACGGTGATCATCTCTCGATGGCTGGTAAGATCCGTGGCGACCTACATGTTCACTAGCGGGGTTCTCCAACCAGATATCTCCCGACTGGACTCCCAGCATGTGTGGTAGTGTAGTGCATGTACGTGTGTGTGTAAGTGAGGGGGTGTGGAGGGGAAAAAGAAGAGAAAGGAAACGCGCGCGATCCGTGGCCCGTTTGTTAGAGTACGGCTCAGGTATTCGTCTGGTGTTGATCGGAGAAACCCCGAAAAAGTACCGATCAGGGCAGCCGGCCTCTAAAAATTTCCTCTAGACTTCGGATTGGAACTAACTGACCGTCGGGAATCAAACCTTAGGACCTCCCGGTCAGAGATGTTGTAATGATGCCCTTAGCCCCCTAAGCCGGTGGAATATTGAGCCATTTCCTCCTCTTAATCATATTACTCCTATTTTTGAAGTGAATAGCATCATAAATTTACTACAGTTGAAGTTACGCAGAAAACAACCAAGCCGCAAGATTCAATTTGGTTGAAAAATGGCTTGAAAAGTTCGGACATACCTTAAAATTTCAAGCAGCAAGGATACATGCCGAAAATTACGTACGTGTGGGATATGGCTATAGAAAAGTTCTTTATATTCACTCTATGATAAACCGAAAAAACAACATTGTGCCATGTCGTCCGGTATTGTCTGCAAGACCAATGGAAGACAAATTGAGGAACAATAAAATCACTACTATGGAATGATATATGTTTCAGACGATTGTTGGACATTGCATGTATATCCCCTTACTAAACTTTGTATTTAAAATACTCTTTCAACTTCAGAAAATGGATACTTGACCTTCTCTAACAATAACCTCAATCTCACATATTATCATGAAGTGGAAATATCGAATTCTTTCAATACATCTACTGCAACCCTTTCAATGAAATAATGAACAAATGACGGCAGTGTTCATTGTATTGATTATCTTAAGTGATCTTAAGTATCTTGATCAGTGTTCATTGTATCTATTAAACTTAAGTATTTAAACTATAAAACCATTTAATAATAACAACCTACAAATATCTGGAGTTCACTTCCTTACATTTTAAGCAAAAATCATGAAATTTGGGTGATTACAAAATTCTAAATAATTTAAAAGCGAAAATACTTTATGTTTTAAATATAAAACAATTCGGAATTTTCTGAATGTAGAGGTTTCAATGAAAATCTAAACTCTACGAAACTTATAAATACACTTTATTTTCTTAGAGCAAACAATTGAAAATACAATTTTCATCTGCCTTCCAAAAAGTTTTGAAAATCTCACAGGTGATTCATGTAATGTACTTCAAAAACTAAAATATATTCGTGATATCCCGAACGGCACAACGTGATTTTACTCTTAACGAATTTTCCCAATTTGAGCTGAAATGCTTCTATTCTGACAGTTATGTGTGACACATCCATCCATCATCCTGATTTTGGGATAACAAATTCCTACTACCTCACTACCTAAACCAATCTTAACCATCATTGAAGCTGTGCTAATATACCTTGAGTCTGGCCTGTGTATAGAGTGGCATCTCAAAATAACATTAACTCTGCATTGACCAACCTTTTTTGCATAAAGCGCTGTACAAAGAGAAGGTTAAGAAATGTCCATTATCAATATGACGTTACAAGTTTTATGTACAAAAACATTTTAGTATAGAACTTCATTTTCACATTCACTTGGCTATCAGATGCCATTTTAGTCCTCATTTTCAAAATTATCATCTCATTCACGTTATAACTCTGATTCTGATATTTATATATCATTTTACTGCCATCCTGCCGTGAGGAAAGACCGTTCAATACAACTTACTAAAATAACTATTTTGAATATTTTACCATTTTAAACAATGGAAAATTATTTTTTATTTAAATAAGAGCCTCAGTGTTCCTATGAAAACGTTGGTTACAAGTTAGACAAAGGGAAGGTTATTTGGTGTCCACTTCATATTTTTTTTTTTAATTATACATACATTTATTTGAACTACAATAGGGTATGACCCGGTGGCAGTTAAACAATAATTACACAATAATAACAATATTATTAAGGAATACCAACACACACACAATGATAATAATAAATTAGTACATCATAAGCCGAACATGCACAATCATACTATCACTATTATTAAGTATTATAACAAATATTTCAATCCTGCCATGATATACAATAATTATATGTCGGTGATTCTAAATTTAATTGAACTTAATTTATTAATTTGATCGTGTTCACTACACATAACTGTACTGCACTACACTATACCGTTTTTGCTTGAATTACACTTACCAGCACTTCACAGCACTTACTCATTTAATGTCTATTACTCTCATATTGTTCTAACTTATTTCCCTAAAGCTTCGACACTTAGAGTGAAAAGCTTTGTACTTCTGCGGTAAACTGTTCCAATCTTTAAATTGTTCTGTTACAAAGGAAAATTTCCCAAGATCTGAATTTTGTTTCCTTGTTCGAATATTTCTGACTTTATAACTTTATTGTCACAGTTACTAACTCAACAGTGATTATAGATCCATAAAATTCATTCTATTTCTGCAACAAAATCAAAATATAGCGATTTGAATCGCATAACATCAATTTTTATGAGAGCTTTAAACATATTTCAACATAAAATGACACTCCCGTAGTCAATGAAGAGTTACACAGATTTTACGACAGATAATTGGGGAGCTCATAGTTGAGATGAGTCCAATACTGCATAATAGTATAGAGAGGAAAAGTAATGAGACAAAGAACATTTTAAAAAGCATACTATCCGAAGGGTACTGTCATCTAGACGAATTTAGGTCTCCTGAAATTATCTCCTTCACAACTCATTTTCCAGCTGACCCAATTTAACGAGAAACCAGCAGGACGCGGTCTGACCTACAAATGCTGGAAGCGTTTTCAATGACCAAGCTGCCATTCATACAAGAATCCCTCTTTATTCTTCTGTTGTCTGACGCAGTCTACTTTTCAGGCCTCTTAAGGTTTCTTGGAGAGCCTGACAAAGTCGAAAGCTTTAAATTTAAATTGAAGAATTAATTTCCTGCCTAAAGAATTAATTTGGGAAGTCCGAAAACACGAAGCAGGACTGCGACGGAGGCATTGCGTGCGTTCCAGGAGTTAATAAATACCTCTCTCGTCTGGACCCACATTAAGCAGCCCGACTACGCAATTTTTCTCAACACCCTTAAGGCTCTGAAACTTTCAAATAACGTAAAATTTATTGGTCTGCGTTACAGAGCATGCAAGAGTAGTTGCCGAGGCATTTACGAAGCCTTGTGAGGTTGTATTCGATCAAGTTCATATCACGGTGTTTCTGGAGGCTAAAATGTTATTACGCTTATTGTCTAATTCAGAAAGCGTCTTTATATGCTTTCCTCTGCTTGGAGAATGGAGGTACATAATAAAGGGCTTCAGTTTGAGAGAAGGAAGAAATTCTGGTGAACATGAGTCTGTCACACTACGAAGCCTAAGGCATGCTATCATCTCAGTAATTACCAAGTGCTGTATTGATTTTGTGGAAGGGGGATGTGCTGAGGAAAGTGCAGTGTAGCGAGTGTAACAATAGCGAGAGTGAAACCAATATCGACCTGACGAGCCTGGCTGGAATTCTGCTTGTAATGGGGTATTTTCATTGTTGCTGCCTATTTTACGTTTCAGTTTTATAGATTTATAGATATTTATTATATCTGCTGGTAGGTATATACAACCTGGTCGCAGAATTACAATTTAGCATATTACAAATAGAAATATTAACTTTAAATTACTTAACAATGTCACTTTAAACTATTTAAAGACACATTATTATTATTATTATTATTATTATTATTATTAATAATAATAATAATAATAATATGCTAACAATAATATCATTAACTACATTAATGGCTGATCTGCACAGTTATTTTAAATTATTAAATACAAGACTACGCGACTTTTTAATTACTCTTCGCTTCACTTCCCAACATTAGAAATTCACTTCTCTTACTACTTCTATACTGCACTATACTGCACAACACGTCACCACACTTCAATACTGTTACGTTTCTAGGTGGTGAATTAAAAGTCCTGTATTATTTTCTTTTACAAAACGTTTTATTTTGTTTCTTAAAACAATCACTGAAAATTCTGATTATTAATTTACACTACACTTCTCTCTTCCTTTATTTACACTACACTTTCAGTTATTTTACACTAACACTTCTCTTTGATTTATTTACACCAACACTTCTCTTGATTTATTTACACTACACTCCTCTGCACACTGCACAGTCCTACACTGGCCATGAAAGTTCACTGCACTGATCATAAGTTCGATGCACTGGTCACAGTTCACGTCACCGACCACAAGTACGATGCACTGACAACGGTCTACTCTACTGAGCACACTTCCACCGCATTGGTGCTATTCACCGCGATGCACACACTCTCACAGTTCAGCTCAACTGTGGGACTCAAGATCGACTCCGCGGCCGCCGGCCGTCGCGTATTTATACTCGCTCGTGACAATCCAGAACCATCCGACACCGCGACTTTCTGGACGAATCCGCCGGCAGGTGATGCATCCTGTGCTCACTGGCGGCCTCGTGGTCGCCGGCAGATGACGCACCCGCCACCTCGAAGTGGCGCCGGGGGATGACGCAATATTCGTTACACCACCCCCTCCTTAGTTGCGATCCGTCTCGAGCGCGTTTAGTGAAATCAAGGTTGATACTTGCAGCCGGGAGCCCCAGTGCAGTTGGAGGTTACAGCGAAGTGGCACACTGTCTTCTTTGGATATGACAATATCTCCATGGTGGTAGCTGTAGACTAAGATGCTAATCCCAGTGTACTGGAATTTCCAGCATGGTTTTCACTATTCTCCAGTTCAGTCCATCAAAACCACATCCTAGTTTGGACATGGCAATCTTCGGGCCGTTGTCTTGCAGTACTTGTTATGCAATGCAATCAGAGTTTCCTACAGATTTTCATAGGATGCCTTGTGATATGACTTATTTTTGGTGATAAAGGTAATAAACATAGTGACTGGATGTCGTGGGGATGCAGAACCTCTCCCAATATCTACAGTTGGTTCTTTAATTCTATCCTTCCGTATTTTCTCTGAATACAGTATAACACCCTCTGGTCATATCTAAATCCTAAGCATACAATGCGCCAATGCATATCTCTGGGGTAGCGCAAACAGATCCCGTTGCACCTCCATTGTTATCCCATAACGCGCTTGATGTTTTAATATACTGAGACATAAACTCGTGAAATGTGCACTCTTGCATGTCCAGTCTACAAACTGTGCGGTCTTTTTCTGTCATTTTCATTACTTCCTGCGCATGTAAATAGCTGATCTGAACAACGACCTCGTGTTTCTTCTATCTGGCAATTTTAATTCGGTAGACAACATCATTTATCCTCTTCACGTAATCTCGTACGGTCCTTCCCACTGGCGTTGTAATTCTCGACACAAACCGTATGACGTTGGGGGTTAAACAGCCGTGACATGATCTCCAGGTTGATAACCTCCTTCGGCTTTCTTGATGTACCGGTCTTTCATCCCGTCACTTGGTGATTTGGATTCTTTCACGCACCTGGTTATGAACACAGTCCATTTTCCGTCTTAGGTCATTGCAAAGTTTCACCGGCTATTTCTTCGCTATTTTACAACCAAACTGTAGATCACATGGTAGACGTAGTTCCCGGCCGAAGAGGATATTAGCGCGTTTGCCCAGTTGGTTCCATGAACAGATGAGCGGTAGGCGTAGTTAAAAAGATGTGGCGTATTGGTCCCAATCGCGTTGGTGATCTGACACGATCTTCAAGTACATTTTCCCAATGTTCTGTTCATGCGTTCCACCATTCCGTCTGACTGCGGATGTAGGGCTGTTGTTCTTGTTTTTCTTATTCCAAGCAAGTTCAATATCCTGAAACACCGCAGACTTGAAGTTCCGTCCTTGATCTGAATGTAACTCCAGTGGCACACCAAATTTGCTCACCCATTCCCAACCAGTACTTCGAGATAGCAGGCCTCCTTGGTTAGGTAGGGGATATGCTTCAACCCACTTGCTAAAATAATCCATAGCCACGAGTATGTATTATTTCATCATTTGACATTGAAATGGGCTGGCTAAGCCAATGGCAATTGTCTGAAAGGGACTCCCAACGTTGTATTGCCTCATCTTCGTTTCTCTCTTTTTATGTGGCCCATTACTGGTAGCACAAACTTACACCTTGAAATGGTTACTTTTACATCTTGCTTGCAATTAACCCAGTAAAATCGTTCACTTTCTTCAAGGTTTTCAAGATACTGAGATGTCCTCCCGAAGTTCCATCGTGCAATTTCTCATTTCAGGGACCCTACTCTTGGTAGCAATATTCATGTCCTCTCTGCGAGCCGTCTTCACTTTCCAGAACTCGTTTCAGAACACCTTCCTCTTCAGTAACTTGTGAATCCTACTCGTGCCCAATATGATTTTACTGCTGAGAACAGGGAGCTATTTCTTGCCAACTTGGTCTCCTGGGTCCCGTTATTTCCACCTCCAAACATGTTTCCACCCTGTGTCCTCTTTCTGATCTTTCTGAAGTTCTGGCTGCTAACACATTACTGACAGTGACCTTAAGGTAGGACACACTTCTCATGATGGTTGCTAGTTTGCTATGCTAGGTTGACTATTAGGATTGATGTCTGTTGCTTAGTGGATGGCCTGCATTGATTTGATGTGCATTATGCAACCCATCATTGAGGCTGCTGTTTCTTTACTTAAATATATCACACACATTCACTCTAATATCAGATGCCATTTTACTCCTCATTCTCTTCAAAATTATCATCTCACTCACGTTATAAAACGGATTCTGATACGTATATACTCATTTACTTCGCCATCCTGCCGTGAGGAAAGACCGTTCAATACAACTTTCTAAAATAACTATTTTGAATATTTTACCATTTAAATTAATTAATTAATTTTGATAATAATAAATTAATGTTTATCCTCAGTTTACCTTAGCTTCAGTGTTCCGCAATATTTTTGTTTCCTATGAAAACGTTGGTAACAAGTTAGACAAAGGGAAGGTTATTTGGTGTCCATATTTCTCCTCATATTTCTGACTTTATAACTTTATTGTCACAGTTACTAACTCAACAGTGATTATAGATCCATAAAATTCATTCTATTTCTGCAACAAAATCAAAATATAGCGATTTGAATCGCATAACTCAATTTTATGAGAGCTTTAAACATATTTCAACATAAAATGACACTCCCGTAGTCAATGAAGAGTTACACAGATTTTACGACAGATAATTGGAGATCATATCGTTGAGATGAGTCCAATACTGCATAATAGTATAGAGAGGAAAAGTAATGAGACAAAGAACATTTTAAAAAGCATACTATCCGAAGGGTGGGATTGTCATCTAGACGAATTTGTGGCCCCCGAAATTATTCCTTCTACAACTCATTTTCCACGACCCAATTTAACGAGAAACCATAGTGACGCGGTCTGACCTACAAATGCCGTGGAAGCAAGCCAATGACCAAGCTGCCATCTGGCGGCCAAGAATCCCTCTTTATTTTCCAAGTTGTCCGACGCAGTTCACTTTTCAGGCCTCTTAAGGTTTCTTGAGAGAGCCCGACAAAGTCGAAAGCTTTAAAATTTAAATTGAAGAATTAATTTCCTGCCTAAAGAATTAATTTGGGAAGTCCGGAAAACACGAAGCAGGACTGCGACGGAGGCATTGTGTGCGTTCCAGAGCACAAACACTCCTCTCGTCTGGACCCACATTAAGCAGCTCCGACTACGCAATTCTTCTTCGTAACACCCCTTTAAGGCTCGAAACTTTCAAATAACGTAAAATTTATTGGTCTGCGTTACAGAGCATGCAAGAGTAGTTGCCGAGGCATTTACGAAGCCTTGTAAAGGAGGTTGTATCTCGATCAAGTTCATATCACGGCGTTTCTGGAGGCTGTAAAAATGTTATTACGCTTATTGTTTCAATTCAGAAAGCGTCTTTGCTATGCTTTCTCTCTGCTTGGAGAATGGAGGCAACATAATAAAGCGCTTCGTTTGAGAGAAGGAAGAAATTCTGCGGAACATGAGTCTGTCACACTTCACGAAGCCCAAGGCATGCTATCTCAGTAATTACCGCGCTGTATTGATTTTAAAGGGGATGTGCCGAGAAAGCAGTGTGCGAGTGTAAACAGCGAGAGTGAAAAACCAATATCGACCCGACGAGCTCACGGGAATTCTGCTTGTACGGGGCATTTTCATTGTTGTCAGTTTATTTTACGTTTCAGTTTTATAGATTTATAGATATTTATTATATCTGCTGGTAGGTATATACAACCTGGTCGCAGAACACTACAATTTACATATTACAAATAGAAATATTAACTTTAAATTACTTAACAATGTCACTTTAAACTATTTAAAGACATAATAATAATAATAATTAATAATAATAATAATAATAATATGCTAACAATAATATCATTAACTACATTTATGGCTGATCTGCACAGTTATTTTAAATTATTAAATACAAGACTACGACTTTTTAATTACACTTCGCTTCACTTCCCAACATTAGAAATTCACTTCTCTTACTACTTCTATACTACACTCAATTTCATAGTAATTAACGCAATAATAATAGCAATGAAAATAAATTTAACAACAATAATCAAATAACTGTTATAAAAAGCTTAACTTACTATATTAATGAAGTTTACAAATACCATAAGTTATTTATTTTTAAATCTTTGAACACCTAGAGGAAAGGGTTCCAAGACTCGTCATGAGTAGTTTATTCCAGTCCATTATTGTTCTCAAATTTTCTCGAAGTTGATCCGAAGAAAATATTATAAATCAGAAATTCCCAAAATAAGAAATTCCGTTATTTGAGAAGAAACATTACTATTCAAGTATTTTAACGTTTTAAAATTCGTTTCAAACGTTTTAAAATACTTCATGTTGACACAATTATTCTATTTTTCTTTCCGCAATCTATATTGCAACTGTCAGTCACGGAAACTTGAAGTTTATCGCAATTCCAGTAAACTAAAGAGTGAGTGCCATCAAAACGAAATTATTTTAAAATCTGATTTGAAATTAGCAGAGAAGAAGAAATTTTAATTCGTTATTTAATTTAAGTTAATATAATGTAGTTTACAATCAATGCTGATTTTCTTTGCCTTTATTTTTCTTTGGAGAAGGTGAATCTATAAGATTTAACATGTGATAAAAATTCCGCGCAAATTTTATTTAATTAGTGTCTATGATGTTTTTAAATACACAAATTAAACATACTTTGATAGTTGATGAATATTTTAATTTGTTTAATATTATTTATTAGTAAGTACCTATTAAATAAGGCGTTATTGCAACACTTTTGAAGAAGATATAATAAAATTAATGTAGATAGAGAGCATTTTGTATATCAATTTGAAATTGAATTTATAAATTCAATTTCTATTATCAGTTGAAATCAGTTCACTATCACGTTACAATTATTACTTGAAACACAAACTGTGTTAAGCTGCAAATAATGCATAATCGAAAATTCGTGCGTATGTTACATGTCGCTGAGAAGCAAGGTTTTCAATAGTTCGCGCGTTCGCCGGTAGGGCCAGTTCCACCAGGCGGCGGATGAAGGCCGGCAGCAGCGATGGCTGTGAGAATCGTTCGGGCAACGGCAGGTGCAGGCCCGTCTATGCCTCCGCGCCGCCTTCTTGATTGAATGTTTTTTACTGTCGACCTAAATAAATTCGCCAACTCCGTCCCCTCCTTCCCACCCCACCTCTCGAGGCGGAGGGATGGGGCATCCGGAAGCGGAAATGACGCGGAAAGAAACGGAGAGGAAGAAATAAGGAGAGAGCGAACTCCGTTCGAAGAAAAATCGCTGGCGATATTTAAAGCGTGTAAGTTTTCCTTCGTCGTCTTTCGTTCCAACAGCCAGGCGGGACTGCGTTTTTCTCTAAGAATGTAGTACTTTCACCTAATGGAAAAGGAATTCTCGCATATCTGAATACTACAAGGGTAACACCCCCTGGCGACACGCCTCGACATTAAAATCGGCTCGGAAACGAGATTTATGGCGTCGTTTTATACTTCGCCAGTAGGCTCAAATCTCGAGGAAAAATACCGATTTCTCTATCAAAGTCCTTGGGAGATATATCTGCATAATATCTTATACATGAATAAATATACTTTCTGAGAACACAATTGTGTGAGAGGAAAATGTCGATTTTTCTCAGATCTACGTTTTACGATTTATTATGAAAAAGTTGAAATGTTTATTGTGAAAAGCAATCGGAAGTCTATATCTACCTTTATTTTAAGAAAAGTAAATACACGTTTGCTTTCTTAATGAATATTATTTCATTTACCATAAACTTGTATTTTCTATGTTACAATACAAAATTGTATAATTACCAAAAAAGCATTGCCCTTTCCCGATGTAAACATGCGTAAATAATTTTTTCATTCCATCGAAGTGGACCATTACTTGGTCTGTGTGTCCTTACCTGATAACTTTCAAAACATTAGACGAAACACGATGATACCTATTTTATTAAAAGAGGTTCTAATGTACGAAGTCCGCCTGAACAACCTGGCACCAAATGGCCAAAATATTCAGCCCTCTTTCCTCCGAGCAGTGCCGGCTCTAGGTATGGGCAGACCTGGCAATCGCCTGGAGTCCCGCAAATGAATGGGTCCGATGATGAGACTGATAGAAGAAAAATAGTAAAAATTTGAAAAGAAACTAGAACTCAGAGAAAATCGTTATCATGGTTTTATAAGTCGCGATACAATAGTCTGATATTTCATAAAATTTTCAAGTAATTTTTAACTTAAATTGTTGATTATAGTTATTTCTTCTAAAGTAGGTGTCATGGTAGGAATCAAATGTCGCTAACATTAAAATACGTCCTACTGAAATTCAAATTTATTATTTCATGTATTTAACAAGTGATTTTATTAAACACTAACTTCACATATCAAACAATTTTAGCGTTTTCAGCTCACAGTGAAAATTGTATTATTTGATAACTAAATACTTTCACTTACAACAATTACTTAAATATATTTTCAAAAACTTTTTCTTGCTTAAAAGTTACAGTTTTTGTTATTTGTTGAAATAAAATAACTCGTATTGTTTCTCGATACAACTTTCACATATTAAAACTTTTTCTTCGGCGGAGAGGGCAGTAGGCTACGTTTCAGCACAGCGCGGGGCCAAAATTGGTTGCTCAGCACTGACCGGAGCGGTAGCTCAGTGCATCAACTGTCACTGCAGCGACTCTGGCCGGAGGTCCCAGATTCGAGTCCGACGACGGCAGGATTTTTGACACTAGCATTTCAGCTAGGTCGAATTCAGTCGTTGTCTGGAAAAAATTCTAGCGGCCGGCTGCTCTGATCGATAGTTTTCCGTGGTTTCTCCGATCAACACCAGACGAATGCCGGAGCAGCCGGAGCTTCCTGTCCTATCCTCTCCGTTCACACACACTTCACTAACATGCACTACACTACCAGATATTCCGGGAGACTGGTCGGAGCTTAGAGCTTGTCCCGGCTGGGGCGGTCCCCGTTGGTGGGAGATTCCTGGTTAGGGGGAAACCCCGCTAATCGACGGTAGGTTGGCGCCGGATCTCGCCATACAGCAGGGGAAGATTACCGCCATCTCCCAAGGAAAAAACATGCACTACACGTACGGGACTAATGACTAAATCTGTTGGCGCGCCCGGAATGACTAACCAACCAGCCAAACAAATGCAGCCCTGCCTCCGCGGGTGAGAGGCGCGACTGTCGCCGGCAGCGCAGGCCGGGAACGGCGGCGGCGGCGCGGCTAACGACACGCAGATTAATGGGCTGATGAGCGTGTTTGCTGACCCACTTTTAAGGGCAGTTTGTTACCGCGCAACCACAATTAAGTGGCTTGTTGACGACGGCGGGCGCTCTATCATGGCGCGCTCCCCGCTCCGCCCCATCTCCTCGTTACCTCCCCCACCCCCACCCCCATTGCCCTGCAGCGCCCCTGCGGCGAAGGGACGAACGAGGGAGATGGCGTTGGGGCGACATCCTGGAACCATTTCAATTCAGTACATTTCTTAAAAGTATTATATAATTTTTGTAGTACCCAGCGAAAATTCTGGAATTTATAAATTCTACTTTTAAAAAGTGAAAATATTCTCATTTTTAACCCAACATCGGTCACGTCGTGAACTGTCCGTTACATTATGAGATACGGCACAGAGAGTGACTAACCATTCTAGTATTGGAGGTTGTTTATTAACGAATAGAAAGACTTACATACATGTGTTTAAATTGTACAGGATACCAGAAAGGTAGGAAGGGAAACAGTTTTAAAGATCTAGAAACCACCTTTTCCAAGTCAAGTCTTCCTGTTTCTCTTTTGGTGCGTAATACTTTATCAAACACTGTATCGAATACATTTAGGAGGTTTTTGTCGATTTGGTCTAATAAATAAAACAAGAGTATCATCTTTTCTTAACGAATCGTACACAGAAAAGTTTATTACGTATTTAAATATCAGAAAGATAATTTATAATAATGCCAATATACGTTTACATAAAAATATACTTTGCAATAGCGCCTCATTTCTAGGAATTCCTGGTTCTGCATCTACCGTTCTGATATCTAATAACCTTGAGAGATAAAAAGAAAATGTATTCATTAAAATTCTACTTAGCTTCAAAGTATTAAGATTCGTCTTTAATTACACAACATTAAATAATATATTGAAGACAGCAAGTATTCCAATGCATTTTAGTAATCGAACATAGTGGAAAATCTGCAAATGTTATGTGATATACCAAGGAGAGATCCAGGCTGTAAGCGCAGGACTCGTTTTGATGATTATCATTTAACACTACAGCTTCTTTACACATGATTTTATAAACATTCAGAACTAACATTACAAAAGCAGTATTTCTACCGGTCCATCATTTTAAACCTTTCAGGAGTTTTGAAATTTTCAAAATAAGTAACGTTTTTGAGTGAGGTAATTCTCGCTTAACTGTTCCTGAAGTCTAGAACATGCATTGTTTTCAAATATCAAAAAGTAATTTAGTTAAATACAATATTAAAAAGCACTACATACGTAACAATAACTAACTTGTCCTAGACACCAATTAGATATCTCATGACTGACGAACAGTATTGGTTTATCAATTACCCTTAAAAATATAGTACGTATTATCAAATTCATTTTAATTTCATATATCTTATCTTAACAGTTTGTTGAATTACAGAAAACGTCAAATTAATAGATTGAAATATATTTTTTGTACTAGTACAACGAGAACATTTTTTTCAAACCTTCTCTTCCTGATTCACCTTGGATTTTATGACCATGATCCCACTGAAGCAGCCTTGTTTCCATATCCCTCGTTTATACTACCTCACTTACAGCGTTTCTTCCTCGGACAGCCTTGTTCTATTCACTTTTAGCATTCTTTTGTGCAAAACATGCGTAATTAATATTTTTCATTTCAGCTAAGTAGACCATTACCTTATTAATTTTTGTTTGAATACAAACAACGATTTTATTCTCTAAGACAAAAAAATTGTGACCAAAAAACGTAATGATGATGATGACTTAAAAAATTTAAAGAGAAAAATAGAAAGAAATGGAAAGAATATGAGCTGATTGTTGTTGATCAAGAGCTCTCTCCTTTAAGAGACTTTTCAGCTCTCTCGGTTTTATCCCAATATTTTCTAACATTTACCGGCTTTCTCTAATAAGGCTGGTCTGGGCTCGCCACACGTGGGCCTTCTGCAAGCTCTCAGCCGAACAAAAAAAGAACAATAAAGAGAGAGAATAAGAGAAAAAAGAACTAGGCATTGAAGAAATATAATTAGAATTGAAGTAAGAAACAAAGGAGGGAGAAAAAGTAAAAGAGGAAGAAAAAAGAAGAAAACCAAAAGAAGGGGGATTGGGAGGAGGAAAATAGTTGATCAAAATCGAAGTAGTAGTAGTAGTAATCGAAAAAACTTTCAACTGTTCATTGCATCCCAATATTCCAAATCTGGTGACATTTCAAAAGCTAGAGCCGAACTAGAAAAGAAGGAAGAGACAAGATAAGAAGAAGAAGAGAAAAACAATAAGAAAAAGATAAAAAACAGGAGGAAGGAAAAATGAGAAAGGAAAGAAAAGGAAGTATGATACGAGTAACTGCAATCCTCATAATCCTTTCGAATGGTTTAAAAGAACTTCCACCAATTGGTTTCCTGTCGACATTTCAAGTCATTACCATTCCTGGGACGAATAGGCTGAGACGAATAAGAAGAAACAGAAGAATAATTAGAAAAAGATAAAATTGAAAGAGGACCAGAAGGATAGAAAAGGAAAAAGGTGGTCGGAGGCCGGGCGAGAACAGGCGGGTCCGTGCGATGGCCGGGCGGAAAGGGGCGGGGCGGGCGTGGCGGGGGCGGTGCGGAGGCGGTGCAGGGCGGTGCAAGGGCGGGTGGGTGGGGTGGGGCGGGGCTTCGCGGCGCGGTGCGGGGTGCTACGGGCGGGGCGGCGCGGGAAGGGGCAGGGCAGGGGCGGGCGGGGGCGGTGTGGGAGTGGGGTGATGTGGGAGCGGGGCGGGGCTTCGCGGCGTGGTGGGGTCGGTACGGCGCGGGGCGGCGGGGAGGGGTGGGGCAGGAAGGGCGGGGCGGGAAGGGGCGGGGCGGGCGGCGGGCGGGGCAGGGCGGGGCAGGGGCGGGGCAGGGCGGGGCGGTGCGGCGGGCGGGGGAGGGCGGGCGGGGCGGTGCGGGGCGGGCAGGGGGGGGGCGGAGCGGGGGCGGGGCGGGGAGGGGGCCGGGTCGGTCTCCTGCGCAGCGTCGAAGCGTCGTGGCGCCGTTATCGGCCGCGACGGCGCGTTCTTTATCGCTGCAGCCGACGCGCGGCCGCGCCGGCGCGCCGCTCCGTATGTTTGGCCCCATATCTCCTCGCTTTATTTCGTTTCGCGGAGAAACGCCCTCCTCGGAAAAGCGCCGTGTTTTACAACTTCGCAGCCACTTTCGGTCCGCCGTTTGTCGGCTCTACAAAGGTTGCGATCCGAATTATTATACCTTGAAAACTGGTGGCGTTTATTTACTAGAGCTGTTTTGGGTGCACATTATTGTCTTACAGCGTAGGATTATTTTCAGGGTTCGAGTTCTCAAATACCATTGTACGTTCTCTAGAAGAAATAAATTAAAAATAACATCGTTCATTAATGCTGTTTCCTCTCCACAATCCTTATTGGATGTAAAATTGAATCAACAAAGGTATCGAATAACGCGAATTTGGAAATATTCAAGAGATTAATATAGTTTCAATGAATTTATTCGAGAACACATATTTCAGCAACATAGTTGAATAGGAGAAAGCACCATGAACATCTACTCCCTTGAAAGTAGTCACAGACTATCGATTGACGTTTTCTAGAACGTTAAGAGCTATGGTAAGCTAGTTTAGCGATTTTCATTCAGGATGATGGGGCTGTGACGTTCCCGCTGGCTGGCGCTGACCTGCACGTCCACTTCCAAGGGTTTTCTCCTCCACCAATTTCCCCCAACAGGGCAGTGTCTCGGCTGGGACTACATCCAAGCCCCCATCTGGTCCCTGACTGTGTGGTAATGTAGTGCATTAAAATTTGTGTGAGTAAGGAAATGATAGCGCAAAGAGAGGAAAGGAAAATCAAATCTGTTCGTTCGTATACCCTTACAAATAAGTTTTCTATAATTCGGTAATGAAAATATATAGTTTTTAATATGTTAATCTCTCGCTTTTTTAAATTTATTATTATTATTATTATTATTATTATTATTATTATTATTATTATTATTATTATTGTTATTATTATTATTATTGTTATTATTATTATTATTATTATTATTACTGTTTTCATCTTTCAACTATTAGTAGCTAAATTGTTGGGAAGGTTCTGAAACTGAAGAAAGCGTGCGCAGATGATTTTCTCCCCCATACGTCACATACAGTTTTGACTGTTTTTGACTAAATAAATAAATTAAAAAAATAAATAAATAAGGAAGATTGCACGCAATCATTTGTCCGTTTATTAGAGTAGTGTTCCAGCATTTGCATGGTATTATTCAGGAAAGCTACCGATGAGTAGCGGACATTAAGTCTCCTCCGGACAGCGATTGAATTTGACCTAGCTAGAGTCTAAAGTCCGTCACTGTCGGGGCTCGAACTCTGGTATCTCCGGTATGAGTCAACGGCAATGCTGGCTCTGATCTGAATCTCAGCCGGTCAATTAGTTTCGGTGAATTAGAACTTGTTTGAGTTCCTTTTCAAATCCGCTGCTTTCAGGAACAGACGAATCTGCAAGCAAATTTACTGAAAATACGCAATTATACTTCAATTTTCCATCCGATGAGTTTGACAAAATAAGCCGAAACGAAATTCGAATAAGTTCGAAACGAAAAGTCGATTTTTTTTAAATAATGACCCTAGATTGTGTGCCTGATTGCATGGGTAGAATGTTCTATTCTGTCGTCGCTTGAAAGCCCTAAATGCGTTGCCGAAGGAAAGTAGACTTCCAAAAACGAAATTAAATAACTAGAGAAGTGACACAGTTCCATAGAAATCGCGGATAATTCGGTTTGTGGAATCGCCACAAAGCATCCTGGCCATTGAACTTCTAGAAGGCCCAGCGACGGCTCGCTGGCTTCACATTTTTTTATATTGACGTCTTATTCTCCAACTGTAGGGTTGTTTACGAGCTGACGCACTTCTCTTTCAGACCTTTTTAAATGCACAAGAATTTTGCGTCCTTTGTCTGCCATTGTCATCATTCAAAGTTTGTTGTTAGAAACGCAGCTGATTGAAAGACCACAATCTTTACCTCTAACGCAACCATCAATAACATCAAAACTCAGCTCATTTTCATCGCTGCGGATACATATAATACGTCACCACAATCACGTGGATACAAACCCACTGTAAATGCTACTACACCATTTGCTGAGCTGGGCTACCTACCCTACCACCACTATCGTATGTTTTTTTCACATTTATCACTGCTATATATTTTATTTTATTTATTTAACGTCAAAAAACAGTATGGATAAAAGAGTGCAAGCGTTCCCTGTCCAATAGAGCAATAATAAAATGAACGCCGTTTGGAAGAGAGATCCGGTACGCAGAGACCTCAGCAAATTCACAGGATGCAAATACAAACTAAAATAGTAATGGATTTAAATTTTGGTACGTAGTACGAAGAAAAATGTTCCCCGAGATTTTTTATTAATATCTTTAAATGCAATTATTAAAAATTCTATTGAGACGTTAGAGTACGTGCTTATTAGGCATTTCTCCCAAAATAATATTCAACAAGAATTAATTTACAAATTATCATTGACTTACTACATTCTGTAAAATAATTTAAAACAATAAAAATGAATCACTTTTTAAAACATTTAAATATATGTTAGTAAACATTATAAAAGATTTCCATAACCATTTATGCAAAAAGTATAAATTAGCATTAAACTTTTCATTTGTGTTTTTATTTACATCTTTTAACGATCTCACATTATTTTATTTACTTGAGGTATTCATTTGTGAACTCGTATTAGATGTAAATTCAAACTGTTTGATAAAATCGTCATTTTGATAAGTTGAGAATGTAAATTCTTATTTCAATACTTGATTTTTCTGAATGTTTGTGATTCTTGGAAAGTACAGTCGAACATCGCTAATTGGAATCTAAGATGAAAGATCATGTCTGAAATTAAAATTTGATGTTCGCAAACTTCGGATATCCAGGAAATGAAAATGACATTACACAAAATACTGCTTAGCGATTTATTTACGTTAGTTAAGATATATGTACTATTTTCCCAAATATGGAAAACAAATAGTGTAATCAATTACTAAAATAGAGAGTATGATGAAAAAAAGCAGATGAGCTGACATCAAACGAAACAACGGCAGCAGGGTGGTAATAACTACCTCAAATGCGTAATTTTATATTTCAATAAGTTGTTGTTGCAATTGTATTAAGTTACAGAATATTTCAGTTATAAACTGTTTTTCTGTAAATGTTTGAATGAGAAAGGAGGAATTGTTTCATAAAGATATTTATTTATTATTACTAATAGACTTTTTACAATCTAGTGGAGTAATACATGTAAAATCAACCACATAGATTATAATTAATATTGAGATAAAAATAAGTTTATCAGAAACTAACAATCACTAATCATGGGCCAGGTAACTGTTTTAAAGACCAAACGAGCGACCAAGAAAATCAATCTCGAAGTTGAAATGATGGAATTACATTGACACGGAGATTTTCTCCAGAGAACCCTACATTTGCGAGAAGTAAAGAAGATGTGGAATTTGAAGGGTTCAGATTAACTAGGCGTATCTCTGGCGCGAGGTGAGCCGCAGCGGCATAAAGCTCCTCCGCCGCTCGCTGCGCGACGTGCTGAGCTGACGTCAGCGCGGGCGTCCAGAGGCCCTCGTCGCGCGAGAGAGGCGCGGCGAGAGCCCATTGCGGCGACCGACGGCGCGAGCCACTCGTCTTCCTCCGGCACTCGCACTCCGCACGCCTTTGTTCCCGCGCAGGGCCCGTGACCCGCGCCTCGGCTGGCCCTCCACTGGAACAGCCGCCTGCGCGCCCCCGCCTCGCGCCCCGCCTCGCCCCACCTCGCGCCCCCACCTCGCGCCCCACCTCGCGCCCCGCCTCGCGCCCCGCCTCGCCCCCCTCTCGCCCCCCTCTCGCCCCCCTCTCGCCCCCCTCTCGCCCCCCTCTCGCCCCCCTCTCGCCCCCCTCTCGCCCCCCTCTCGCCCCCCTCTCGCCCCCCTCTCGCCCCCCTCTCGCCCCCCCTCTCGCCCCCCTCTCGCCCCCTCTCGCCCCTCTCGCCCCCCCTCGCCCCGCTCTCGCCCGCCTCTCGCCCCGCCTCTCGCCCGCCTCTCGCCTGCCTCTCGCCCCGCCTCTCGCCCGCCTCCCCTGCCTCTGCCCGCCTCGCCCGCCTCTCGCCCCGCCTCTCGCCCGCCTCTCGCCCCGCCTCTCGCCCTGCCTCTGCCCGCCTCTCGCCCCGCCTCCCCGAATTACAGATTCCACGTCGAAAATGTTCCCTTCTGTCAATGAACATATCAGAGAAATTTCACACAACGGAGTTACACATATAGTTCATTCTCTGATTGTAAGTCTACTTCTTAAGATTGGTGTTTGGCTTGTGTCGCAACGTCATCTGTTGAACACAACGCACAATGAATTGACTTCTAATCAAGGGTAAATGGTAAATATTTAACTATTTCACCAAATTTCCCGTCACCAATTCATTGACAACATAGTTATCGTCTTCGCTCAAAATATGCCCTAGAATTTTGTAACTTCTATTCTGAGCCAGTCTGTATAACAGAATAACAACAACTAATTCAATTTCTTACTCTGGCTTCACTTTTCATGGTTGTCCGTGAACGTTCAGGAAATTTCCATATTCCCTTTCTACGCGAAAGCTCGCGTTCTTGCACCGGCTCTCGGAGCGAGAGCAAAGGAGAACTTATTACGAGGACACCGGAAACGCAAGGGCCGTGAAAGGAAAGGCGGAGAAATGACGCACGCAAAACGCGGGCAATCGAAGCCTTGCTCTTCCGGGCGACGCGGCGCGACGCCGCGCCAGGCTTTGTTTTATTTACTCCGGTCGGATTACGACGCGTGACTTATTGCTCCCGGAGCCCGGAGGAGTTCCTCGGCCTTCTGGGCACAAAGCACGCCACCGGCAACGCCAAAGAGATCGCACTGAAAAAAGAGGGGATGGAGGGCAATAAATCGCGAATGGAGATTGGAGATGTGGCAGCTATTTCAGATTGTTTAAACATTTTAAAATAGAAAGCATAAATATACGTTAATAGAAAATGAAATAATACAAAGATATACGCTCGTGCACTGGCAGATAACATAAGAACCTAAAATCACATCTGTTTAAACATTTTAAAATAGAAAGCATAAATATACGTTGAAAGAAAATGAAATAATACAAATTCGTTAGTGCATTGGCAGATTAAATAAAAACCTCAAATTACTGAATTGCGTTAGCGATTTTAGTTGTAAACCGGTATTCGCCCTACGAATTCAGTAATTAAATTATTTTACTGGGTATCAAAATCATTTACTAACAAAATTGTAAATTAAACAAAATTTCCGAAACATCGTTCTGGATCTATGTGAACGCTGATTGTACGTAATCTAATAGAGAAATAATAATTTTGTTTATATCTTTCTTAAGTTTACTGCATTTTAGGAACATCTTAGTTGACTTTTTTCTGTCTGCAAATCTGTGGTCATTGAATTGATAAGTTGATTTTGCAGACATTTTTTAATATGATGAATCTTTAAATGTCATAAAAATTTCGACACGTTAATTAAACAAACGATTTGCATATTATTTCATTCATATTCATATTTGCATTATCCATAAAAATATGTTGCGTTCTAACAATGCTATCTGACTTATAATCCACAATGCTGCAATCACATTATTAAAGAAGGAACAATTACTATAGAAACATTAAAATTTGAGATGCCTGTAACCTGACTAAATTCTTTCTAGTATTGAGATTGACAATTATCATCGCTGCAGATTCGATGCCGTCCTGAATAGCACACTCACATATTCCCTAAGGTAGGTAATGAGTTATCACAAACGATTACTTATTCGGTTCTCCATATGTGTGGAGAGCTGAAACTAAATTATTGTGTGGAACATCAGAGCATCTATCCGTGAGTAACTTCAAATTGAAACAAATGAAAATATAAATTTTATTTATTTATTAACATTATTGTTTTCTCAAAAGATCTGTAACGAATTAAATGGCAAAATTTAGGTTTCGAGTCGCAACTTACAGCACACAAATAGGATTCTTAGTAAATTTAGAACTTGTTCTTACTCCGATTCCGATATATTTCTTTAGGATAGTGGCATTACTACTGAAAACCTGAATTCCATAGTGCATTTTTCAGAAAATCCTATATTTTGTCTGAATACTTTTTATAACTAATTAGACTTTGAAAAAACAAATCTAATCTTAAGAATAAAACAATGATGCTGTCTCAAAACTTATTTGGATTAATAGCGGGTAATAGAACTTGCATTCTGTAAGATAAGTTAAAATTGAATTAAACATAAAGTGGTAAACGAATCTCGAAAAGCGAGTAATAAGCAGTTCCTACGATATCGAAGCTGCACTTCCTTTCGCCTCACATAAGTGTTAAACTTTTCTTACATTTTATTTCCAATAAATCAGTTTGAAAATAACATGATTAAAATTTTATAATTCTGAATTAAAATTAAATATTAAAAACCGAACATTTTCTTGATAAATCTAAATATTCACTAATTCCAAATCACAATGGATTTTGCTCGTATGTGCATTGCATTAAACGTGCCAAGTATTTTGCGTTCAAAGGTAAGGAAAGTACCCAAACTCGAGCCCGGTTCCTATTGCGAGCCCTTTCTTTACAGTTCCGTAGAGTGATTTTGCCTGTTGGAAACGTACTAAAATATAAGTTTTTTGCCATACCTCAGCCTTGTCAAACGGTAGTGCCTTCATCGTGTTGCCGAACAGTAGACCATTAGTGCGAACAGTAAAAAGTAAATTTTTTCAAGTGCTTATCCTAAGTTGCCGGGTTTGCGCTACTTCATCGACAAGTCTTCCATACATTGCATTATTTGAATGGGACGTTACAAGCTAATGATTTGGGATAATTTATTTTACGATTTACTAGTTTATTGATCTGTGTTTACGGACCTGAAACAAAACATGTAAGGGTATTGTTAATACCACTTGCGGGCCTTTCTTATTCTTTATGCCAGCGCGGGTCTCTTGAGTACTTTATTGCCCGCTCTAATGCCAACACAGCAAATACATGTTTATGAATTCGATTTTAGTTAAGAGATTAGTAATAAATATATAAAAGGCATAATGACCAAATGAATAAAATAACCCGTTATAAACCTTATTTTACTTAATTGATACGAAACATGCGATTTTGGAATATTCCCATGAAATTTACGATTGCCACTAGCCTCTCATATTTCACTGTTACGTTTCAACTTTTTTAGACATTTATGCTTCTTAGGGAGCATACTTCTAGTATTAATAAGATATATCTGGTACATCGTCTAACATCCCCGAAATGTTATTTTATGATGTTATGACATATTCTAAATGATTTTTGGCAATGAGCAAATAACCTAAAAGTACCGTTTCATTAGCTCAATTCACACTTATTTTCCATACAACTCTCAAATACACCATAATCATTTTCTGATATTCTCAAGATTTTACAGAAACCACTGTCCATCACTTTGTTAGCTTGACGAGAATTTCCGCTGGAACTTCAAAATATTTATTCATTTTGTACACAAATCAGTCCAAAATTATGCAATAGTAATTAGGTACCTTGTTTTGTTTATCTGACGTCATATTGACAAATGATTAAAATATGTCTTTTCTTTTTAGATGCAAGAAAAAATATAAAATGTTTAGAATTCTCGTTTGATTCAGCAACGAATAAGTAAACTATAAAGTTTTGTATGCCCCACGGCGTTACTAGATGTTTTGCTCTTAGGCGACTTCAAATCCCTCAGGTAGAGGCCTTCGGTTTGGAAGTTGCCTCGAGAACAAAAAATCTTAACGTCCTAAATACATAAATAACTATTAATTGTCTTGTAGAAAGGTTTTCGAATTTTGGGAAATTTAAACACGCTGGTGACTAACCTGAGGCCCCCAAGGTTCGAACGCGAGATCCCAATTTTTCGTCTTATAAAATAAAAACAATTAAGATATTTGGCTCTTCTTATACATTAGGAGTCTAATAAAAGCAAGAGCCTACTCTGAAGACAAATCAGTTCTGGAGGACAGGACAAAAGAAGAGGTTAAGAGACAACATCAAATTTAATCCAGAGAATTTTTAAAAAAGAGATTTAAGACAATTCTGAAATATACTAAAGCAAATTCTGCCTCCGGCGAGAATCCAACAACATATCCTCTGGCTTTTCAATGTTCTATCAGGGTTATCTTTCCTTCTAGGCGAAGAAGGTGCAGAGTACATGTTTTGCAGTGTTTACATTTATAAGGGCTGTGGGAGAACTATGGATGATGTACCTAATGTGTTCACTCTTTGCTCATGCACAATCTGTGGGGGCGGAAAAAGTTGCTTACATTCAATGTGACTTTTGTCGCACTTGAATATACGTGTAGACACTGTGCAAGACATATAAGACAATTTCTTATGTATAAGATGTTAAACTTCTATTTTTGTAAAATTATACTGAGTTCAATCTATTTGCAGTTTTTTCTTTCGTTTTTACCCATTCCCTTTCAAAAGGTTTGACGGGAGATCACTGTAGGAAACCTTTTTTTAAAATCCACAACATGTAATGTTTAGGAAAATATATTTTATTGTTAAACTAAATGGCCAATAATTTAGTTTAGTGGTAGAAGTTTATATAACTAGTTAATAAGTAGAATATAACATTTTTATAACTAAGTAATAAATGCATTGCGTATATTTTGATTTAATTGTGCCGAAAATTGGATTTAAAAATAATCGAAAACAAAATGGAGACCTGGGTTTGGGTACTTCACTCTGCGTCAGTAGTATGCAAGGCGTTAAACACATTTAGTTTTTAGTTTGATGATATGTTTCTATGAAAGAGAAAAAATTGTCTGATTTTACTTATAAAAACATTGTTTTCCTTATTTATTTACCTTCCCAAGAGATTCGTTTGCTGGTGAACCCGCAATGTGCAAATTATGACTGGAGCTTACTCTCAAGAGTTTTGAGAATAGTTTATTAAATTACCACAGCCCTCTGATTGAAGTAATATTATCGCATACAGTACACAATTAGAAATGTTCGTGGTCACTGGTAAATAACTTAGGTTGTATGCTGATTTACTCTATACCTCATACGCAGTATGACCAAGTTTTGTTATAATATCAGACGATCCGCCAAAACCGTACAAACTCTTCGCATGGGGCAGCCTGATTGTGTACAGTACTGTGTACAGTGTATAGTGTGTGTAGAGGTTTGCGGAACTAGAGAACTCATTACTCTAAACTTCCGGCAAGCAATAACAGAAACAACAACATTAATGAGTTAATATCTAGAGAAGGTCAGATGTATGACCACAATTCTTAAAATACCAATGTTTAGAATTTTATAAAGGTTATAACAAAGAAATTCAGGTTTGTGTACCAACAACAATTTCAAGTGACATATTACAATTACCCAACAACATTACATTACTAGTATATTGTTAATTATTTTGTGCATCATAGCGAATATTTTTAACAACCCTTGCAAAAACGCTCATTTCTTTCTGTATTAAAATTCAAGTTTTATATATCTTTATTTCATCACAGAATTATGAAAACATGCACAGAATTCACTTCTTTCCAGAGCACGTCACACACCGTTTTTGACGTTAAATAAATAAATAAATAAATAAATAAATAAATAAATAAATAAATAAATAAATAAATAAAAATTAGTCAGTAAATTCAAAGTTATTTTGTTATAACCCCGAAGGGGAGGGTGAGCTAAAACGTTGGCATTCTTTTTGTCTTCCTCCGTTGTCTTCTTTTGACCTCCTCTCAAGATATTTCCCATTATTCAAGAATGAGGTCATAAATGCTATAGTGAATACACTCGCACGTGCTCTTGTGTAGCCCTCCGGACCTGTCGCCGGTGGCAGTGGCCAATGTGGCAGTGGGGGAAGCAGGCCCCCGCCAAGGCCCCCGTGCCCGTGTGGGTGCTGACGGTCGTGTTCCTGGTGGTGGTGGCGGCGGCGGTGTTCACGTGGAGGAGGAGGTACGTCGAGCGACGCCCGCTGCGCCGCTGGAGCAGCGGCGACCCGAAGCCGGCGACGGAGTCGAGGCTGAGCCGCCGCGGCCCGTCAGCAGAGAGGGCACCCCGGCTGACTGCTCGCTAGCGCAGGTACGGGAATCACCCGCCCGGCAGGTGGGGTACGTTTCATTGACTGATGTCAACTGCTTTGTTTATTAATTCCGTTACTGTAGTAATGAATAATCCGGGAGGTGCCTCCGCTGTATGGTGAGATCGGGGGTCGACCTCAGCGTTTCGGGTATTTTTTCCCTGGAGCCCTCCAGCAGGGCTCCCAAAGTTCTCTGGGGTCCATGATAGAGTAGTGAATTTATGTGTGTGCATGGTAAATGGGAGAAAAGATGGGACAAGGAAGTCGGGGATCGGGTGGCCCGTGGGCCAACCGACTTTCGCCTGATGCATTTTTGAAATTCAAAGGGTTGGCGTCGGCGACTAATTTTTTAAACGTTTAAACATGAGATCAGGAAGGTCTGCTGACTTTTCCCCAACGACTTTGCAAGAAATATGAGTACTAAAGTAAAAAACAAGTAAAAAAGGAGAGTGAGAGGACTGTTTAAAATAAAGAAGATTACGAATGGAAAAGGGAACCAGATAGTAAATTAATGAGCGAAAAATAAGTAAATGAGTTGAATGAAAAGGGATGACTATTAAACAGGAGATAGATATTAAAGAGGTATCTAATGAAATCTGTTTCCCTTTTATTAACAAACATCAAGTTATCGGTTAAATCCACAGGCTAAAGGAAATCGCGGGGGAATGGGTTGAATATGTTAACCTAAAAATTTTTTAAAAAAATTGACCTTTTTACGCTTGTCTTATTTCTGGGGAACTCTAGATTACATTTTGATATAGAACTTTTTTTGGTACCCATGGCGATTTTCAACGCTTTTTCTCCATCACATTCTAAATTAAAAAAAACGCACCGCCCTTATTGAACTACGAAACAATGCCCTCTTTTTTGGTTTTCATTTGATCTTCCAAACCCAAGTCGATTCGTTAGAAGGAAAAGATCAAAATGTGAGAAAGTAAACGCGGGTTGACGGGCGGGCCCGGGCGCAGGACCGTCCCCGATGTGGTGGAGAAAGCCGCCGCCGGCCGATCCCAGCGTGCCGGCGTGGCTGCTGGCCGTTTTCCCTGGTGCTGGTGGCGATGGGGGCCCTTTTGGTTTCGGACAGCGCACCCACCGCCCCTCAGCACCACGCGCAGGGGGAGCGGGCGCGGCCCCCTGAACTACGAAGACGACGCGACTGGGGGCCCCGCCCGCCCCATCCGACGGCCCTCCGCGCCTCGGCCGCTGCACGACGCGCCGCGCGCTCGACGGCCCGAGGACTCGACGCGACTCGAGCGATGAGCGACTCGACGGACTCGAGCGACCGACGCGACTCGAGGGCCCCGGCGCGACTCGCGCGACCGCGCGACTCGAGCGCCGCGGCTCGACGCGATCGACGCGACTCGACGCGACTCGACGCGACTCGAGGGACGCGGGGACTCGCTCGACCACGCGACGCGACGCGGGCACTCGCGCGACTCGACGCGACTCGACGCGACTCGCGCGACTCGCGCGACTCGCGCGACCGACGACGCGCCCCGGAATCGTGCTTTTCTTTTTTTTTTCCCCTCCAACGCCGCCACATTCCACCCCCCACAAGTGTTTTATATTCGCTTTTACTCATTTGTTCAAATTGTCCATCAAAGGGAAAAGGATATTATGGTGAATGGATTTTTCTGGAGAATTAATACGATAATCAAAACAACGTAGGTTTACCGTTCTCTGTTTGAAAAAGATGCTTGTGTCGCGGGTCAAAACTACAAAAGAAAACAATACACCTTCACATAAACCACACTCGTACACAAAACTTTAAAAGCCGAATCCCAAGTTATTAAGCGGGGCCCCCCGACCCATGGATTTTCAGTAGAATCCCAAAGGGTGATATACTGAACGGTTATTATTTAATTTAATTTTAAAGAGAAAAATTAATTTAAAATTTTATGTTTTGTGATTCATTATTCCTTTTTTTTGCTGCCTTACCTGGATTGAGAGGATTCGGGTTCGGGGGAAATGAAAGGGGTTAAATGATTTACATGTTTCAGGGATAGAGTTGGGAAAAAAATTTAAAGAAGTGAATAGAAAGACAGATGAAATTTTAAGATATTCAATCCGAGCAAATTAAATTTGGCACATAGTAAATAAGTAAATCGGAATTATTCGTTTGATTTAAATAAAATCTTGTCTGTTTTTACCGCGGCGTCAGCTGGTTTCTGATCTTCGGCGATAGAAAACCCCCGGGCAAAGATCCCGGGAGGTTTTTCGCGCTCGATCATTAGAACCCTTAACAAATTTTTTAAAAAAAAGTTTTAAATTCTTATTATGTATCGAAAAATGAAACCAATTGTCCGTTGTCCGGTGGGCTGCCCCGCAAGGTGAAGAAGTATAAACCGCTTCCCAGCAGATTTTGCCTTTTGGATGGCGGGATCTTCCCGATTAGCCCCACGTGTTTCCTGGCCCATGCCCCTCCCCGCGTTGTCCTTTTAGGATCAAATTTTCTCGAGGAGATCCTAAAAAACGGTGACTAAGAACTGAGCACGCCAACGCATATAGATTTAACACCCCGTTAGTTCGTTTTTATAGTAACTATAATTTTAAACTGTTTGATAATAATGAGAAATAATTTACAGTCAACTTTTTTTATTTGTATTAAAAATTTGAAAATTTAAATTAATTACAAAATTAAAAATAGACATTTTAAAATCGGCGTTTAATTTTCGTCTTAGTCATTTATGATATCGTTTATATTATTTTGTAAAATTTTTAAATTTTATATCGACATTCTCATTTGCTTTCTCCGAAGGTGTTATCACTGAATTTTGTCTTTACATTTTAAAACTTAGTGGATGTTTTAGGTATGGTTAGGTTTTGGAGGGGTATTAAAGTATTTTTATTTCAAGTTTTGAACATTATTTTGACTCTTCAAATACATATAAAAAAATATAAAGTTGATTCCGGGAAAAGTTCCCAAAAAAAGTAAATTGAAAGTATACTTTTTTAAAATTTTACACCCCAAAAAAACAAGGGGGTTACAAGGACTTTCTGGATCAAAAAAAATTCATACATGTGTGCAAATTTGTACTTGAAAAATGATTGATAACTGGGTTTTGAATAACGTATTGTTTTTTCTTCCCACTTTTATTTCCTACTTTATCTATGAATATTTTTTAAATTTCTATTGAATTTCCCAGATAATTTAAAAAACTGAAATTACAGTTCATTTCAGAGAAAAAATATTTCAAACCAAAAAAATTAAATCCCGTAAAAAGACCACTTAGGGGAATATATTTTGTCTAAGTTTTATGTTTTGATTTTTTACCCCCATTTCATAATATTTTTTTCGGAAACTCCTTTTATCAAGCCGGAGGGAATGACGACTTAAACCTTTAAAATCGTCAACTGTTCAACGAAGCCTGAGATATGGAATCACTGGCCCTTACCCCCGTGGATTTTTTTCGGCCTTCCCGAATCAATGCTGAAAAACATCGAAAACCTTTCCTCATAACTAGATTCCTTTCCAAATCCTACAATGGATGCCAAAGTTACCATACAAATTTTCTTGATAATGGGTTTTTTTAATTTTCGGATCCCACGCCTTCCCCGAAAAACGAGCAATAAAACATTGATATCTTCCATAGTTTTGTTTAAGTTCCTTTTCATGTTTTTTAAAAACTGCAATTTTTAATTCAAGTTTTTTCATTTGATGAAAATTTTGGGTTCAATGGTGTCCAAAATTCAGGGCAGAGTGGCCGAAACATTTAGGATGAATAAATTTTTTACTGTAAATAACACTGTGTTTAAGGCAAAAATTTATATTGCAATCTGGGGATACCATTACATTATT
>CAXIVR010000005.1:104305191-104318649 GCA_964035755.1 Teleogryllus oceanicus | reverse complement strand
TACTCTTTTCATGATCTATACATTGCTGGTGAGGGGAAGGTGGACTTTGCTTCGCTGCACCACCGTATGTAACAGGCTCGGCGCTGTGAAGACTATCTTCCCCTAAGACGACAGTTGCAAGGCAAAACATTGTCCGTTTAATTTAAAATCACATGTCAGAATGTCTATTTTTCTACTAACATTTCTAACAAAACATTAACATATGATACATCATTGTATTACTCTTTTCATGATCTATACATTGCTGGTGAGAAAAATATATCATTCCAGTTAAAAAACCAAAGATGACTAAATTTCTCAAAAACTAAAAAATTAGGAACAAAATCTATACAGAATATTACTTACCTCATGATTCTGCATTCTTGAGAGATATCTACATTTCGATATCGCAAACCGTTTAGAAGTTATAGGAGTGGCCCACAGTTGGTAGGACAGCCTGTATATAAACTTACGGAAACTAAATGAACATCAGTACATACATACACATAAAAACCCACACTTTTGCTGCAAAACATGCCAGATATAAGAATATTATACAAGTGACAAACATTTCGCTAACGCCACAATGTAATAATATACAATATCAAAAATTAGTAGATTTTCTAAGTCATGAAACCCTCATTGGTAAAGATCAATAAATAAATAAAAATTACAGATTATCAAAATCTCGTAGAAAAAAAATCATTTTGAAAAGCAATAATAATTAGGGAGAATAGACAGGGGCAGAAAGAAATCACTTCCACTTCTCTTCACTGAAGCTCATAGCACTTAATCTACATATTAACTGTTCAATACTTTTGAACTGAATACAATACACTACATTTATCATACATATCACTTCACTTCATTTTCATTACATTTTTCACCGTATTGATTAATTTCCTTTAATTCTCCTAAAACCCGGCACTGAGTGAGGAAAGAGCTAAAAAACTATTGCTGGTAATTTGCCCCAATCTCCTATTGTTCGATTTACAAGGGAGATTTTGACTACATCCGTTCTCGGAACTCTTATTCTAATTTTATATTTGGGATCATAATGATGCAGTCAATATTACGGTACATTGTCGAAAAACGTATCATCATCCAGCTCCGCAAAGTCATGAACCGTCTATAAATAAACTCAATTCTCTTCATTACTTCTTACATCCATGCGAGTTTTTAAAACATGACAAAACAGTTTTAAACTATCTAATGTGCACAAAATGATTCATTTATCATTAGCTATTGAATTGTTGAAGTATCAGCATTGTCCACTTCAACATTATAATAGTCAATACATGTGGCTAGGGTTCCTAACAATCTCTTTAAGTATTATTAAATATTACTTAATAATCCTGACTAATTGATTTGAAATTCGACAAAAGATAGATATAATAATATTCACCGACGATATACTTTCATTCAAAATCTATTTATTTTAAAAGACATCCTTAAGAGAAATACTAATACCTATTCACATTTTTTAACCAAATATTGGAACGGAAAAGTCGTGTAAATATAAGAGAATAAATATTCAATATTTATCATAAGTTGTCGATTTGTCTACGAGTAAATATTTTGAAGCAACATGTAAATACAATGTAGGCAAATACATTTAATGAAAGGTTAATTATCTACATTGCATGGCAAAGACCTAGTTGTTTTTATTATTACAAGATATATTAATTTGTTTTATGATAAGTTGTTTTTTTAAACTTTTTTTTGTTAAATAATTAGGCGATATTTGGCGACGGTAATAATGAAAAACCTTATGTAATCAATGGCGAATGAAAGCCGCAAGTGGGGAAACTCCATTTCTGTATACGCACAAACATTCACTCGGCACTCCAAAACACACTTTGCAACTAATTTAAAGCCTTGTGTATGCACCTGAACATAATAAGCCTAACCGCATAAACACAGCCCACTGGGTGGACAGATTACCATATTCAAATTCGCGCAAATCGATAAATAATGTACGAGATAATAGAAGCGATTTACTAGAAATAATCAGTACTCTCGGACCAGCGGGTTGGATTTGCCCAAATGGACGAATTACAGTCAGGCGAGGCGGTGGATGGGAGGGCCCAAGAACGGCAGGTGCGAGGGAAGCGGGGGTGAGAGATGTGGGGTATGGAGAGGGCCCAAGAACGGCGAACATTCCCTGGGTGAGGACCGGAGGAAGGGAACTGGGAAGCGGAACAGAGACAGTGCGGACGGAGACGTGGGAAAGAATGGGGAGAGACGAACGGCTGGACGGGGAAATGGCGTTGTTGGTGAAGGCGGGGTGGGGCGACGCCGGGCAGAGCTGTGGAGACAGGGTGCGGGATGACGGAGAAGAAGACGAAGCGGAGTGGCCGAGGCCGGACGGGGAGATGCCTGGCGGAGCTGGAGACAGGAGGGGCGGGATGGCGTTGGTGAGGATGGCGAGGCGGGGTGGCAGAAGGGGAAGGCGGGCAGAGACGCCTGGCGGAGCAAGGGGCTGGCATAGCGTTAGCGGGAAAGACGGAGCGGATCGCGAAGGCGGAAAAGGCGTAGCGGGGTTGGATAAGAGGTGGAAGGTGGTGGTGGAGAGGCGGGTAGCGGGATGGCGTTGACGGAGAAGGCGAGGCAGGAGAGGGGAAGCGGGACGGTGAAATGATTGGCAGGGAATGGCTTCGCGTTGACGGGGAAGGCCAGGGGGTGGGGGCAGGAGGTGGAGGTGGGGCGGGAGATGTCTGGCGGGACTGGTGAGGCAGGGTGTGAGATGGCGTTTACGGAAAATGAAGCGGGGAGACTCGTGGCGCGGCTGGGGAGGCGGGAACCGGGGATGGTGTTGGTGGGGGAGGCGTTGGAGGGTGGGGTGGCAGGAGGGGAAGGCGGGGCGATGAAATGTTTGACGGAGAATGGGTTGGCGTTGACGGGGAAGGACATGCAGGGTGGGGAGGCAGGAGGTGTAGGCGGGGCGGGACGATGCCTGGCGGGCTAGGAAGGCGGGGAACGAGATGGTGTAGGCTATGAGGGGCGGGGTGGCAGGAAGGGAAGGCGGTGTGGGAGGCGCCTGGCAGGAGGGCGGCGTGATGGTACAGAGAGGAATGAAAGGGAGGCAAGCGCATGTTGTTGTTAACTATGATCAGCTTCGCTGGCCGAATCAGGTTTAGTGCTCTACTAAAACAAATGATAAACGCTGCGCGCCGAGAAAAGTTCGGGTGCGTTCGGGAGTGCAGCGACGCGGAAATCGACGGTGCTGCCGCTTACCCAGGTGGTCAAGAGCAAAAGCATGGCGGTGATTTGATTGGAAAAACACCTTGATTATGCTGATATTACTCCAAAGCACAGATTCGTCGAGTCGTAATCATAACACTTGCTCTTTGGAGTGCGATAATGGCTAGTAAATTAATAGATAGATAGATTAGAGGTTATAGAAAGTGTAATTTAGTTTAAAGCATAATTATTAAAACCCTCTGAAACTCAACAAATTAAACATCTTCTTACACTTTTATCCATCACTTCATTAGTAATGAAATTTAAATCCAACAACACCCTTTTTTATCAGAGCATCTGTAATACGCTTATAAAATAATTATATTTAATAAAATAAACATACTACTAACTCTTGAAATGCCTTTCGCTAAACTCGATTCACGAAACGACCTCAATTACACGATTAATGACATATTTCATTACACACACTAAAAATCGAAATCGTTGTAATATATTTTAGCCTCGATTCCTCTTCATCAAAACAAAATTTGAATGATCTTACCGCCCTTTACTGGAAGTTGGAACTTTCGTGACATAAAACTTTTGCCCTGATTAACATTACAAACATCAGGTATTTTATGACTGTTTAATTTTGAAACATATCAGCCTTTTCATTGACATGGGAGTATGGATTACAGCAACAGGAGATGAGTACAGGAAAGGAGAAAAATACAATGACTTCGAGGTTTGAGTCCTGACGGCGGCAGGAATTTCACACTAGCTTTCAGCTAGGTCGAAGTCTGGAAGAGACTCCTCGGAAGAGTCTGTCTGGAAGAGAATTCTAGCGGCCGGCTGCTCTGATCGGTAGTTTTCCGTGGTTTCTCCGATCAACACCAGGCGAATCCTAACAAACGGGCCACAGGCCGCGCGCGTTTTCCTGTCTAGCTGACAAGCTGGTGTCGAAAATCCTACCGCCGTCAGGACTCAGACCTATGACTTCCCGGTCAGAGGCTCTGCAGTGACATCATTTGTTGCACTGACCTCCCCCGGTCTTTATAAAAGGGTTATTACGTGCCCAAAGAGGGCAAGCGATCCTTTTCGATTCCCCCACCTGGAAAGTGTAGCGTTGGCGCCTGGTGCATTTGCAAGTGCGGGGCGCGGTCCGGGCGGGGGGGCGGGGCGGGGGGGGATGCAGGAATCGGGGGCCGCGCTGAGTGCCCAAAACGCAAAGGGCGCCGGGTCGGGTTTTGCCTCCCCCAGAGCAATGCGCTCACCTCAAGAGCGAGGGAGAAACCATTGATGAGGGAAAGGGAGAAAAGAGGCAGAGAGAAAAAAGAAAAGGGAAAAAATAATAAATGAAAAAAAAAAAGAAGTCGGAGAAAAGGAGAGAACCAGTCAAAAATGGGAAAATAAACGAAAACGGATATGAAAAAATAATGAGGGAAAAACACAGTGTTAAAAAAAAAGATAAGGGATAATGTAGAAATACTGATGTTTTGACTTTGGGGTTAGTATGGAAATAGATATAAGGCGTTTCTTTTTTGTAGGTGTTTTGTCTCCGGCTTTCGGGGCGCATTGGGGGCCCTCTTTGGGGCGATTCTGGGGATTGGGGGCCTCGGTTTTAACGAATGCCCCTTTTCGAAAACCCTTTTTAAATTAATTCCAATTTAAAACAAATTGTGATTTAAACAACAAAAAACAATAATTCTAAAAACACATAACCCAAAACCCCTTAAAATAACCCCCCTAACACCATAGAACCAGATATAGGAGCAGTCTTTTGGTAGGACCAATACCGACTCAAAAACGCACTGAAGATGGCCGCAATGGGATCGAGAAAGCTTTTTAACAAAATTAAAACACCAACACTAAACAATGCCTCATATATATATATATATATATATATATATATATATATATATCGACCCTAACGCACCATAAGCCACTAGAAAAGACCAGAGAACTAGAAATAGGTACGCGCGGAGCGATGGTCGAGAGCGACATCTACCCGCAGGTTTTCGCACTCCGATGTCAAAGTTAGCGGATAATATTTTCTCGAGAGGCGCGAAGGAGGAAAAATTCACCCCTCCAGAAATTTTCCCAGGCGGAGTTGCATAAATACCGCGACGCACTTTGGTAGAGCCTCTTACGACTTCGACAGCGACGGCGACTCAACTAAATTCTTCAGCGGTAGTAATTGGTTAGTGCAGGAGTATAATTTTACTTGTTTAAATAAAGCTGATTTAAGAAACGCGTAATAAGTGATAGAATTCAGAAGCAAAGTGCATGTACAGCATTGCACTAACATTACGCGAGTAAGCAAGCGTTGTGACTGCTCGAACTTGAAATAGTTTCATCATCAAAGTAAATTCGCGCAGAAGGACTCTAGACAAAATCCAGTATTTAATTTTGTACACGACCACGCACGCTCAAAGTGTGGTATGTCGGCCGAGTGCTAGAAGTAGTCAATTCAAGCACGTTAGTTATTTAAAACTGGAAGCGCAGGCAACGGTACGCGGCAGGCGGCAGAAGGACGCTCAACACTCAAGCGTAGGCGAGAAGACTTGGACCAATCCGTGGACGAGTACGAGCCTGAGGACAGAAGGTTTGGAATTTGGACGTGTGGCGGCTCTTGAGGATCGAGGCGAAGAGAGTGTAACCGCGGACATCAGACCAGTCGAGTGACGTGGCGAGGACTGCGAGCGACCAGACACCCCAAGGTTAACTGACGGCGAGCGGAAGAAATGTCGAGTAAAGAACTGCTTAACTATGCGACAATTTGTTGGGAAACTTGTGGCGTTAAACACAGGCGTAGCGTCTAAAATAGGTAGAAGTTACAAATAATTACTGAAATATTTCAAACGTATGAGCGCAGTTTGATTTCATTCACTGTACTGTGACATACCGATATGTCACGTTAAAATAAACAAACATTTATTTTAGACAATATGGTGGAATATGCATTACGAAATATCACGAAGCTAGAGCTTAGCAACGACCAGGAATAAACAATGTAGTTTTGTTTTGTAAAGGCATTAAGAGGTCAGCTACACCAAAATATAACGAACGTATGGATTGGCTGGGTGAGAGAAGGACGGTCAAATGTTATGAAAAAATGAAGGTAGTTTAATACGAAGTCTTCGAGGATGAATCATGCAGAAGATTTCATTCTGGTCGGAAACGCGTTTCAAAACTGATTAGATATTTTCATGGGAAAATTTAAAAATATAAATAAAATTTTGTCAGTTTAATCGTTCGGGGACTATGTCATAGGACTAACCCAGGACAATAATTTTAATATTTTGAGACCAACGGATAGGGCAAAAGGGATTTGGTGGGTTTGGACTACGGCAAGACCCATAAGATATTTCATTGAAAGTCTACGAGGACATCAACGAAAAAAGAAAAATTTAAACCCCGGGTTTAAAAAATTATAAAATTAAAAAGATATCAGTAAAAGGGCCCTAACAAATTCATTAAATTTTTTTGAAAAAAAGAAAAAAAATTTTTTAAAAATTTTTGTTCTTTAAAAAGGGTGATCTTTCATTTAGTAAATAAAACGTTGAACTGGGAATGAATCATTCTTTTTTCAGATTCCCAGCTCCCTGTATATCACCCGGACCCTATAACCCTTTATAGAGGTAAAAAGGGATTAAATTTATATCTTAATTGCCCCAAACAAAAGCAAAGGTCTTTGAATATAGATGTAGAGAGGGGAAAAAAATTTTGGGGTATATCTAAAAATGGGCCTCAACTGATCATAATTTTTATAATTTATAACAATTGGTAAGAATAAAATTAGTTTTATAAATTTAATATAGTGACCCAAAGGGAACCCAAAATTTTGGTTAAATTTTTGTTAATTTTTTAAAAAGAAAAAGACCTTTTTCATTGGTGTTTTTTTAAAAAAATTTTAAACAAATTTTAATTTGTTTTTAAATTTCCCAAAATGGTTTACAAAGGAAAAAAAAACGTATAGATTTAAAATTAGATGATATACGCTAAATATTTGGAGGAAAATTTTCGTAAATTATTGAGTTGAACCAAAAGAAATAAAGGCTACCGTTAAAAAATTTGGCCCCTAATAATTTAATTTTTAAAGTTTTATTGAATTTATGAATAATAAATTAGAGGATCACTTCAGATATGAATTTTAAATTTTGGGAAAAAAAAACCTAAATTGGAAGGAATGACATCAAAAATGTCATTGGAGGTTGAAAAAATTTTTCGTCGAAATACACAGGAAATAGTGAAATTAAGGGGGAAACCATCGGCTAAAATTCAACATTATTCTTTTAAAAAATTGGGTCTTTTAAAAATCAAGTCGACCAAATGGGGAAAATTTAAAAAAGAATCGGGAAAATTTTTCCCCAAATTAAAGGGTTTACGGAAAACATTGTTAATTAGGACTTTTTCCCGGACCCAACTTAAAAAATTTGGGCAATCGTCGAATCGCGTGAAATAAATTTAAAGAATGTCCTTCAACATAAAAATTGAAAACAAAATTAAATTAGTTAATTCATTTTAAAAATTAAAAACGAATACAGGGGGGGACTTAAAAACCCTTAAAAAAATGGTGAAAGGGTTGAATGGGGGAAATATATTCGGTTAGGACAAGTTAAACCCGGGTTAAAAAACGAATTCATGATCGTTCACAGGAAATATAAATGCATATAAAGCGCGAATCCAAACCCCCAAAAATTTCATGGTGATGTAAAAGAAAAAGAGTCGTTTATTTAAAAATTTAAAAATTATTTTAAAAAAAAATAATACCCTAAAGTTGAAATTCATATAGTAGAAAAAATGTCGTAAAACACATCATTGGTTGACCTTTTTGGTCCCGGGAAACCCAAACTAATTAAAAAGGAATGGGGATTTCAAAAGATTTTGGGAAAAAAGCCAAAAATTTTCGATAAAAAATAAAATTAATGGGTGAAAAATTATAAAAAGGGTGGGGCCGAATATGGGGACCCCGAAACCCGTAAAATGGCAGCATTAAGGCATGCGAAGACGGAATGGGAAAAAAAAAAAATTTGTTATTTTTTTAGTTGTTAAATTTCCCTTTTTTGGGGAACCCCAAAATGAATTCTGGGGATCTGGTCGAACTTTAAGTCGATTCGACCAGACATTGAATAGTATTATGATGTGTGGGTTCAATATAATAAAAGCGGAACGAGAATAACAAGGGAACGGAAAACAAGGGGTAATTAAACCCCAAAAATTATACTCATAAAAAAAGGGAAACGGGAAAAAAATACTAAAATGGAAAAAAAGACTAAAAACGGGTACCCACGGGGGGCAAAAAACAAAAAACCCGGGGAACATTAAATTTGCGATTGAACGGAAAACTCCCAGTGTTCAAAAGTAAATGGGGGGGGATCCTTTGAAGGGATGAAAAATGAGGGCGTGATTTTTTGGGAGTTGAATAGCATTGAAGTATCGGCGGAAAAAATTTATTGGGGAAGTACGGACGAACGGGCGGGGGGAAATGGCAGTTTTTAATTTTAAAGGGGGATATTTGGGAAATTTATACCTGTAGACATTTAAAAAAAACCCCAGGTGCTAATGTTTGTCAGTGTCGGAAAAAATTGTATGAGCAATTTTAAAAAAAAGGGAAAAAAAATTTAGGCACCCCCGGGAGTTTGGATATTCGGACCCCTAAGGGAAAAGCGCATCAAAAACAAAAAGTCAGAAAATTTGGGGGGAAAGGGGAAGTTCGGGGGATCACAATTCATTTTCCCGGAAAGTGAAAATTTTGTTCGAATTATTTTGGGGTTGATGGCCAAAAATGTTGACGAAAAAGGTCGACCCATTAACGGAAGTGTATTTTGGGTGAAAAAGGGCAACAACATTGTTTGGGATCAAAGACCAGGAGGGCGAAGATATGTGTATTTCGATATTGGGGAAAAAATTGAAGAGACCAGGGACCCGATCCACAGGGAGCGGAGGGCCGGGCAGAAAACGGAATGGGTGCTAATTGAACTATTAAATGTTGTCAATGAATATAGAATTTTTTGGAAGTTCAGGGGGCCAGTAAAAGGGGTATCAATTTAAAATTTAATTGATGGATGAGGAAAACCAATCTGAAACAATATCCCATCCCCATGTATATAAAAACCAAATATAAACAAATAAAACGATGCTTGAGATGGTATAATAAAAAAACATGACACCGTATATTAATAGTGATGGTTTTTTGAAAGACAATAAGACCAGATTTTTTGTTGATGCAAAAATCAATAAAGACCATCGCTCGTCATGAAAAACCCCGGGAAAATTTGATGGGAAATTTGTGGAAGGTAAAAGGGGGCGGATATTCACGGGCGGGTTTTTGCTCTTTGGAAATTGGACTACACCCAGATGATGTGAGAGATAGGGAAAAATTTATGACTTTGAAGGGGCAGCCAAAAAAAAGCTAAAACCCAAAAAAATGCTTTTGAAAAACGAGTATAAAGGTGATGAAGTGTTTAAATTAAAAGGGACCTCAAGTGTCGTAAATGGATAAAAAACTATTTTTTAAAATTTTCCTGTTTATAAAAGGGCCACCAATTTGTAAATATTAAGCAAAATTCCCGGGTTTTGAAATGAAAATGGACGGAAATGGGGAAAATTTAAATACAGGAACATGAAAACCTTATGGGGACGAAAGCATGATTAAATATACTGGTCATAAAGGGTTTGTAAATGGGTTTTAAATATTGGTTTTAATTTGTTTTTTTTTTAATTGTTTGTTTTATGTGTATTTTTTCAGTTTTTTGTGGGAGTTTAATTTAATGTGTTTTATTCCCAAAGAAATTAATGGGAGCAAATATTAGGCAGATGGTTTTTTTTGAAAACCTGATGAAATGGGTTTTTGTTGGCACATTCCCGAAAAAAAAATGTAAATAGTTTTAAAGGGAGCAAAAAAAAGACCTAGTCGTTTAAAAAAATAAAAAAATTAATGTCGTTTAGTGTGAAAAGCAAAAAAAAATTTTCAATTTGTCTTTCCCTTTAGTTGGTTATAGCAAACCAAATGACCGGAAAAAAGGGAAAACCCTTTACTACCGATATGTCACGTTAAAATAAAAAAAAAATTTATTTATTAAAATATGGTGGAACATGCATTACGAAAAAATCACGGGGCTAGAGCTTTAACGACCAGGGGGAAAAAATGTAGTTTTGTTTTTTTTAAAAAGGGATTAAAAAAGGGCAGCTACCCAAAATTAAGAAAATTGGATTGGCTGGGTGGAAAGGACGGGCAAATTTTAAAAAATGAAGGTAGTTTAATCGAAGTCTTCGAGGATGAATCTGCAGAAAAATTTCATTCTGGTCGGGAAAAAACCCCTTTTGAAATGATCTTTGATATTTTCATGTGGAAACAATATTAAATATAAATAGGGAAATTTTTTCAAATTGGGAATCCCAAATTCGGGGCTAATTTATGGGGCTAATCAGGTTTTTAATTTTAATAGTTTGAGACCAGCTTGGATAGGGCAGAAGAAGGTTTGGGGGGACTTTGGACTACCCTTTGAACCAAAATATTTCATTGAGAAGTCTACGAGGGGCATCAAGAAGAAAAATAAAGTTCCCGGGGGTAAAATTTTAAAATTGAAGATATCATGATCAAAAGGGCCCAACAAATTCATTTAAAATTTTTTGATAAAAAAATAAAAAAAAACTTTTTAAATTTTGTTCTTTTGAAAAAAGTGATCTTTTATTTAGTCAATCAAACAGTAATAACAAGGAAAAGAATCATTTTTAACAGATTCCCCCTGCCTTTTTATAATCGGATCCCATAATCCCTTTTTAAATTTAAAAGGTTATAATTATATCCTTTACCCAAATTTTAAAAACCGGACCCTAAGATCTTTAGAGATATAGATTTTAGAGGGAAAATTTTTTGGGATATTTAGTACGCCCCTAAAATTTGTTTGAAAACCATACCTTTTCAACTTTTCTAAAATAAAATTTTAATTTTTCATGAATATAAAAATAATCTTTTGAAAAAGTATTGTTCCCTTGTAGTTCAGGTAATCAGATGCTATAATTTTTAAAGGGTACGATTTAGTAACGTGTGTCATTTATTCTTGTTTAAAGTTAACAGCGTATAATAAATGCCAAACCATTTTCCTTTTGTAAGTTTATAAAGAATAATTGTGAGAATCATAAAAGGGGCCTCACATAAAAAATTTAGATTAACAAAAAATTAGGGAAAGAAATAATTTGGGGAAAGGGCCAAAACAAAGTATTTTGTAAATGGTGCGTATTGAAATAATCGGCGTCAAAGGGGGAACCCCATACATTTTCTTATGGTTGTTTGTTTTTGTCCTTTTTTTTTCTGTTTTCTTTGCAGTGAACCCTCTATAAAATACATCTTTTTATTTTTTGTCCCAAAAATTTAAATTTTTTTTTGAATATTGTTTTTCCCAAAATTTTTTATAATTCATTTTTAAAAGTTTGACCTTTCTCATCCCAAAAATCCCTGCTTTGAAATTCAAAGCTCCCCTTTTGAGCATTTTATAGTTTACCCTTTATCGCCAAACCCCAAGGGGATAGATTTGGGGGGATAATTTTAATATATATATATATATATATATATATATATTTAAAAGGATGATTCTCGATACTAATTTTTGCCGTGATTGATTTTTATTGAAGAGATTCGCAAAGTTGTACCCTTTTTTATTCACTCACAGAAGAACGTAAGACATCATAGGTGATTACCGTGTTTCTGGGGTCAACTTTTTGGTCGTTATAGGCAGGGCGAGAATCTGTTGGATGATAATTTACCATGGAAAACTCTATTTAAGGTTAATGGGAAGTTAATTGATTGCGTGGAGCATTTGTTTTTATCAAACAAGCTTTTCCTTTCGGGTTTAAAAAGTTGTTAATTTTCATGGGGTGAATGTTTCAAGAAAATGAATTTATTGATTTGAATTATTCACCAAACTTTGAAAGAACTATGCAAAATTTATAAGATGATGGAGACACATATTCAGATCATAAAAGTAGTGGCAGAGCTACTTAAGAAATGGGGAAATTACTTTTCTTCTCTTATTTACTATAATTAATCCATTATGCTAAGTCGACTGCGAGTTAGTTTATTCATTAATTAGTTTGCGAATAGATTTGTGTAAAAGCTGGTTAGCGAATTTATTGAAGATTATGTATCCTGGACTCCTGAAGCACGTCAGTAGTTTGTATTTTCTTAAGAAGCTTGGAAAACTCTAGATTATCAATTTGTAACGAATCAGAGATAATATTGTTTCCTTTAACATTTCAGATCTAAATACTATAAATATTCAATAAATTAAATTGAAATAAATAATAATTTTGCAATCTTATTCCATTTATTTCAATTTGAATCGGTGTTCAACCATCATTTCAGTTCTAGAGATGTTATAAACACATCTTTTATCTTTCCTCATTGCCTTTCCCTCTTTGCATTTCTTGAACCTCCTTCCAACAAAGTTCCAGGCGACCCCAAAGCAGCACTTGCATCTTTTAAGTCCGCAAAAACGCCTTCTCAAGCCCTCGTGTTCTGCACTACCGATGAAACAATGCTACGTTCTGGGGAAACCCCATTTCAAAGGGTTCAGGTCTTCTGTTTCGTAGCTCAAAGCTCAGACGCTACTTTCTGAAACATCATGTGACTTCATTAATAAATAGCCCTCCAAAGGGGGAGAACAGTGTTGCATTTCCCCCTCGTTCAAATGCGACAGCAACTCAACTTACGTGAAATTTAGATCTACAGAAACTGCCCGAATCTTCGGAAAGATTTTGAATGTAAAAATATTTATAGCCATATTGAATGCAGACAAGAATATTGGTAAAATAATCATCTTTAATTTAGTGGTTTTATAATTTGTAGTTTAATTTAGAAGTCATAATATAAATTAAATTTTATTTTTTTAAAAAAGTATGCTTAATGCTAATCAAACATTTTTTCTATTAAGTACATGGATTTTAAATTAACAAAGGTTTAATGGGATACAACAGGGGTGATTGTTCAATCACCCTCTTCTATTTCAGACTCACAGCACAGCGGATTTAGATTACTATTTACAACATCACTTTATTTTGACTTTAATTTCGTTGGCTTGAAAATATATGAAATTAACAAAAATTAAGAATTAAATGAATTAAACGTAATGAATAATAATATTTACTCAAATTGATTTGAAAAAAAGAATTGAATTCCTTTTGTATACCAAATTTTTCTTATTTTGTTTGTTGGGTTTTTTTTAAAGGGTTTTAAATATCCTTCAGCAATATAAAGATTATTTTTAACTTTTTTTCAAATATAAGTAAATTATC